>JANHGB010023804.1:0-65867 GCA_026283785.1 Coracopsis vasa
AGGGAAGTTGTGAATGCTCCATCCCTGGCAGTGTTCAAGGCCAGGTTGGACAGAGCCTTGGATGACATGGTTTAGTGTGAGGTGTCCCTGCCCATGGCAGGGAGTTGGAACTAGATGACCTTATGGTCTTTTCCAACCCTAACTATTGATTCTATGAATCTATAGTTGACTTGAAGAAAGAATTTGACACGTTAAACTGAAACACTGTTTTTTTCTTCCATTACTGTAGAGTTACTCAGAAGTAGTAATGGCTGTCAGGTTTTTACAATACTTCTAAAGGTATTGTGTGAACGGATGGATAACAGTATAGATAATTCAGCCTGTCTAGTGTACTGTTGCAAGAAAATATTCTTACGCAATTTCTTTTCATCTTTGCCGTGCAAACCATGTCAGACAAAACACTGGAAACTGTTTTCGATTCATTATTCTGGCCAAATAAGCCCATAAGAACCTATCTAGGTCACGAACATAGTTTTCTGATTTTACTACTATTCCGAGGGACAGCTTTAACTAAACACAGCATATTCAAACATTTAATAGAAATGCAATGAAGGTGAGGCATTAAGCCAGCATGTTTTGCACAGAATATTTGTAATAAATGGTTTTCACACCCCATAGCTTCATTTGAACAATAAACGGTTCCTGTCCATTCTACCCTTTCTCTTCTCATTCAGATATAAGACATCCTCCTTTGGTTTCATTTGAAAAATAGAGTGCGTGTCATTTTGAACAGGGTGTCTTCATGTTTATTGGGACGAAAAAACAAGCTGGGACATATTGGAGTCAAAGAAAATTTCCAGTCTATACTTCTTTTTGTTAAAGGGAAATGCATCACCTTGGCCATGGAGGAGATCCCATCACTTTTTGTCAATGGAGATATGTTTTCCTGAAACAGTTGGCGCAGCAAATATCAAATACCTGGAATAGATACTACTTTGTTTGTTTTGTTTGGGTTTTTTTGTCTTTTTTTTTTTTTTTTTTTATCTTTGGAGTTTTTATCTTTGTCGTTAAATGCCTACAGGTTCACTTAGAAAATCCCTTTTTAGGAAATGCAATGCAACATCTCCATCTTCACATTTCATATATCTAAAGGTTGCCCAGTGCAAAATATCACTAAAGAGAAAAAAAACCTTGCTTATTCTGGTAAGGTATAACACAAAATTTGTGTGATAATTATTTTTTTGCTTCTTTAGCCAATTGAGTCTAAACTCAGAAGTCAAATTCTGTCAGTTCTGCCTTATGAGGGAAATAACATATATAGATGCAGTAGCAACAGTAATCTCTGACTCAAGATTATGATGTTGGTCTCTTCCTCTTTGAAATGCTAAGATTTAACTTTAAGCCACTTAGGGAATCCATGTGTAATTTTTGTAGGTAGAAATGAATTTTCTGCATAATTTCATGGGCTTCAAAATAGGAGCTAGTGGGCATGACCAGAGACAGAATAGTTAGAATAATATCCTGCAGTCAGTTTTCTAAAGCTATGACAAATATGCAAGGGTCTAATTATCACTACTGAAGAATTTAGGAAATCGTTTTAAAGATTTTTAAACTGTTGTCAAATAATCAATTTTCAAATGCCATAAAATACATGCAGACATTTATCCCCACAATTTCCTATATCAGACTATACTGATGAAGTACTATACAAAATGTCTAGTTTTGGTACATTTATCACTTAGTGAATTGTTTTTTAAAGTATGACTGCAGTTCAGATGGGATGAAACGTAACTCAATCCAAGGGTCACTAAAGCACTGTCACACTTTATTTTATTTTAGCTAGTATGTCTTTTTGTGCTCAGAAATTTTATGACAAATAAAAAATGTATACTAAGCTTACAACATGAAGATCTTAAAAATTTCAAGACTTTTGTTGTGGAGTGTATTTAGAAGATTGACAGCAGTCTTCCAGTTTATAAATGTATGCAAATTATCATCATTAACAACATTTATCTTTGTCACTTTTAGCAGTGAAATTTCACTGCTCTCCAAATTTCTCACGACTTGCATCTTACATCTTATCTTGAATTTTAACCCAAATCCAGACAGGATATTTCTATACATCCATTTCTATTGCAGTCACTTCAGTCGCCACTTTTCTACTTCTCTAAATTTTTCTCTGCCCTAAGCAACTCTACTACACAAGAGCTTCCTTGAAGGGCTCATAAAATCACTTCCTATATACAGTTTCTAAAACCCATCCATTTAACTCTGTCCATGTCTGGACCCCAAACTGTAACATGGCTCTTGTCTTCTAAGCTTTCTCTTCAGGCTTTTTTGGCATCTGTCTTTTCCTTACTCAACAGGTTTCCTGTCCAAACACTTTCACCTTCTGTATATTACAGTATACCTGTTTCATCTGCTCCTAGTTTCTGACAGACTTATGAACTTTTAAATTCAACACACAAATATATCCTATATTTACTTAGAATATAACACACATAACTATGAATAAATTTTTTCAAGATTTTACTCTGTCAAATTTCCATTTTTTTTTTTGATTTTTTTTTTTTCCTGACTTGTAATGTCTTGCAAGAATTCTGTTTAGAGTTTGCATCCATTTCAACATACAGAATTGTTCACAGGAAACCCCAGCTCAGTGCTTCTGTTAGATAAAGTTGTGTTTCCCTCATGGCATCTCTAACAGACTATTTAGGGCGACATCAGAGGGCTGTGATGTCATAAATAATGCTTACATTTTGAAACACAAGCACCATGGACATGTATCTTTCATATATTCATAAATTTCTCATATTTTTCATTCAACAACACAGGAGTGCTTTCATGAGAATTTTATTCTCTGCAGGTGAGAAAGTTATTGACTGCTCAGCACTTTGACAGCAATTTTTTACACAGATGCACACTGTTAATTCTATTGTGATTTGTATTTGTTCATATGCTCCAAAAGTTCATGGAGGTAGTCCAGTTTAAGCAGATTTAAGAGAAAATCTGTCTGTTATCTCTGTTGAATTACACTTGCAGTGAGAGAATTATTCAGTATCTTAGCAAAAATGTTGTATGAAAGGAAAGAAGAGGTCATACTTGTCATGGTGGTGTTCTTGTCACTGAGCTGCTGATAAAATTCATCTGATTGCTTCAGGTTGCTGGCTTTCTCTGTAATTTCCTAACATTAGATTTGAGAGAGAACATCTTCTGTAGCTTTGACAGCAGCTATATTTCCTTTTACTTTATTACTGTAAGAATATCTCAAGTCATTCTGGAACTTTTGATATCTCCCATGATCCTTCGCTTTGGGATCTTGCATAGCTCAATAACTTTACATCTTTCTTTACCAAACATTTTCTAACCTCTCAGTTGTATTTATATTTCAGTGGCATGAATGTGGACGATCAATCTGATTTCTGTGGTTTTTGTCAGCACAGTTTTATGTTTTTCTTTTGCTGAAACTGCCAGCTATAGAAAAAAAAGTATTCATAAATAATGATAAAGTGGTCAAGATTATCTGAAAAATTGACTGATCAATCACAAATTTTATATGAAAGTTATGCATTATTTTGCCATTAAAAGTATATAATTTCCTTGCATTTTACAATGTATTACATTAAAAAAAAATAAAATGTTGACCACTCTGCTTGGTCTTCCTTCTTTATTCTAAAGATATGTCTTGAGCTTCTATTAGGACACTGTATTGTCCCAGTACACAGTTTTATGTTTTGTGATAACAGTACTACAGTACTGTTCCCTGGAAAATAATAGTCCTTGTAGTAACTGTTTTATTAATAAGCAATTCCATACTGTCCTTATCAAAGTAATCAAAAAGGTTAACTTTATTAAAATAAATTACAAATACAGTGGCATGAAACACCTTTTCTGGTAAATAGCTGAAACAAACTAAAATAATTTCTATTATTATTATTATTATTATTGGAGATAAGCTATGATTACTCTGTATTTAGCTTTCCATTGCCTGTGATGATGAGCAAAGACCCTTGAACTCTCACATAAAATACAAATCCATCAAAATATTCTTAAGTAACTGCAAATATATAACTGTAGAACATGAACTCATGGCAAAAATAGCTGAAATTCAAGCAATGAGGAGCGTCAAATTAAGATGTTTAAATCTTGCTAGTCAAGTCTGATTGCTGCTTTTGATAAAATTATAGGATTAGTGGTTTCAAAGAACACAGCAGATGCAATATATTTAGATTTTACTGAAGCATTTGATGTGCTGTTTTGTGAAACCATATAAAATTAATTCAAGTTGGCTCAGATAAGAACATTACCACAGAGCCTGACGAAAATCACTGCAGAATCATAAACAGTCATAATAATCATTCCAGTTTTGCTGCAGAGAAGTTTCTGAGAAGATTGATAAGATCTGATTGTTTGTTTTCTTGTCTTTTACCTGTTATATGGTGATACAAACAGCATATGCTAATTTTGGTTTATGTGCCTGAGGGACCTGGACAAGTTCTAGAATTGGGCTCATGTGAACCTCATGAAGTTCAATAAGGCCAAGTGCAAGGTCCTGAAGCTGGGTCAGTGCCTCTCCCCCAGTATCAGTAAAGGCTGGGGGATAAAGAGGTTGAGAACAGCCCTGCTGAGGAGGACTTGGAGGTACTGGGGGGTGAAAATCTGAACATGAACTAGCAGTGTGCGCATGCAGCCCAGAAAGCCAACCATATCCTGGGCTGCATCAATAGAATTGTGACCATTAGGTGATTCTTCCCCTTTTTTCTGCACTGATGAGACCCCACCTAGAGTGCTGTGTTAGTACAAGAAAGACATGGACCTGTGGGAGTGGATCCACGAAAATGACCAAAGGATGGAACATCTCTCCCATGACAGGAGAGACACTGAGGAGATAAAGAACATCGGGTAATGGCTTTAAACTAAATGAGAGTAGATTTAGACTTGATATAAGGACAAGGTGCTGGGCCTAGGTCATGCTTTGCAAAGAAAGGTTGGGCCTGATGATCCCTGAGGTCTCTTCCAACCTAGTATTCTATGATCCTATTATCCTAAGACAGGTACTTTCTTCTTGGAGTTTGGTGGATAATTTGGAGGTAAAATCTGTGGAGAGTTGCCTGTTTTTTTCCAAGAAAAGTTGTCTTGAGTGGAGAGCAGGTAAAATAATGTCTCCAACAATTTTCTTATTAATTTAAATGGAAGTCATATTTTTCTCTAAGCTAGATTGTGCTTACATACTTATACTTGCTCAAGATATTCTCTTCACAACTTGGTAGTCATATGACTGTTTTACATACCAAAGGCAATGATAAATGCAGTTATTTTACATGAAACACATGGGAAATTGGAGATAGATACTAAAAAATTATGTTGAAACAGACTGGTTATCTGTGTGAATTCTTCTAGTCCATGGGAAGATGGAGTAAAAACATCTTGAAGCACATGATGATTGTGACTGGGGAGGGAATGGTCTGTTAGGACATCTCTATTTCTATAATCTAAATAACAATGTGTGTATACCTTTGTATCTATATTTTTTTTCTACTTCTAACTAGTAATAGGTTTATTATTTTATATAGAGTAATTCCTCCTCTTCCTACCTCTTTTGTTCCAATTTATGCCTAGCTCTGTCTCACTAAAAATAAAGTGAAAAGGTTTGACAGTTTGACAGAAGATTTTAGTGAGAGCTTAGAGATTTGGGGAAATTCTGGCTATTAGTCAGCTTGCTTTAAAATAAATAACTAAGACCTTGCAAGCATGCAAGCCTGGGGAGAGTTTAATTAAAGTGAGAGGGAAAATTAAACTGAAATGGAAAGGGAAGGGGGGGAAAAGATGACAGTAAGGAGGGATAAGAAAAACTGCTGACAGAATGAGAATAAAAAACAGTCAAAATGTGGTGTTTCATAGTCATCCTGTGGTTATTCTTTCTGGTAGTTCTTCCTACAGATGTCTTCCACAGACACCTATCACATGAGGAAGAGATTTCTCTAGTAAAGGACAGGCACTGTGCTGCTATTGTCAGACTGACTAGGCATAGGCACTTGCATCAACTGACAGTTTTGTCAACATGGAGAAATTTCCAGCCATAAAACTGGCAGGATAATTAGTCCACTTTAAAGTATTCTAATATGACTCCCCACTGTCAAAATTATTTTGGAACAAAAGCAGTTTTATTGTTTAAAAGTAATTAATCTTGAGGACAGCTGGATTTACTTAGTGATTGACTGTTTGCATGGTGGAGTTATATAAGCATAGCTGGAGTAAAATAATTTGATTGTTATAGCTGTGCTGGAAATTATATAAACAGACATTTATTAGAGAATGTAATGATAATATATGCCTTTTTTCAAGTATGTAAATCCTTAAGTATGGATAAAAAACTTAAACATGAGGAAAGCTTTTTTTAAAGAGGTACGGTATGAGTCATTGGAAGTTTTGCAAACATATTCTATGAAGATCAATTGAACTCCTGGGTTCTCTGACCTGTGGAACAGAGAGCTGATAGAGATCATGCTAACATGTTGTAGGGAGAGACAGTAGTTTTATTAGGCTAAACTGTAAACTTAAAAAAAATTAACAAGATCTGACAAGAAGCAGCAATATCCTAGCTAAACGCTGGTTAGACACAGGTGTTCTTAATTTCTGCTTAATATGTTAATAAGGCTACTGGAAAAAAAGAGTTAGATATTTGCAGTGTGGACGGGCTGCACAGAAAGGTGAATAGGCCGTGAGCTGCAGTAGGTGAACATTTCAGAACTTCAATAATGGCCAATCACTGGAAGAAGTAGGCACTCATATAGTCAGGTGCAGAGGTAGCAAAAGTCACTTTGCACTTAAATGGAGATGAAAGTGTTTAGTTATTTTTTGTTTTTTGGCTACAGGCTTTTTGTTTTCCTTCAGTTTCCATACAAATGTAGGTTTTGGATTGAGGTTTTTGAAACCATAAGAATCAAGCACGAATTGCTATTAATTTTCTCTGGAATTTGCAAACATTGCCTGAGCTTATTCTTTTTTCTTTAAATCCCATTCAGCAATTCATATGATTTTGACAAGCTTATTTGATTTTTAGGTAAGATAGATACATTTTTTTTTCTCAAGAACAGAAATTTCACTCACTTATTTATCCCAACAATAGCTTATGCATAAGAAACATTGTGGGTTTTTAATATAAGTACAATTGATTGCAAAATCTGCCACTAATCTGTAATCAACTCTACATTTCCTAATATATATATATATATAAAATTGAAGATAGAAAAGTGACCACAAATAAAACCAAGAAAAATCTAGTGACTTGGTTATGACATTTTGGAGGGGAAAAGAGAATTGCAATGTGAACAAAAGTCAAATCTATTTGATGACAAGTGTGTTTGATGATAAACTATTTCATAATGATAGCCAAGGCAAAAGTTAAAATACTTGAGTTGTAACATTACGAAATAAGATCCTATGAAGTCTTTGAAAACTCTTTGTTTTCTTATAAAAGTTAGTGAGCTCTGTTTTGGCTATGATTTAAAAAAAGCTAATTTAAGAAATGCTCAAAGCTTTCTTCAGTTTTCACTCTAAACTTTTCTGACTGCCAATGTATTTTGGCTTCACAAGGAAAACTTTTAGTGCCAGAGGCAAAAGTATGGTAGTTAAAGCTGAGGGACAGACTTGAATACGTGTTTGGCTTTGCAACCATAGGCCCTGGTTAGCTCATCTCCCCACAGCACAAATCTATCTCTCATGGACTAAGCACAACTATACCGCATTAACTACAAGCTAATGATACTAACTTGTAGTCCTGTGAACAGAAATTGAACAGCAAATTAATCACAAAAGTTAAGGCAATTGCCACAAACAGAGAACCATTTTTAAGACTTTTGAAATCTGTTCACAATTTAAATCTCAGACTGAAGTGATATTATTTCAGATTTCACCCTATGTTTTTCTGGAGAGAGAGAATCAAAATAATCTGTTTATTTATTTATAGCACTCATCACGTGATGCCTGCATCTCAAAAAAATGTGTTCTATGTTTGAAAAGATTACACATAGATGTTCCATGAAATTAAAAAAAAATGTTATAAACTGAAATAAGAAAGACAATCCATCATTGAAGCTAGAATATAAAAGAAAATCTTGAGACCTTTTAATCAAAAATATCATCCTCAGCTTCTTTTATGACTTGTTTCAGATCTTTGTCCTTCCCAAGGACGGCTGAAGCACATCTGAAGCACACCCAGGGAAGAGCTTCTGCTTTAATTTACTCCTGAAGGAATCTATTTTATATGCAGCAGAAAACCTCAGACTTAAATCAAGAAACAGTGGACATGCACAAAATTGCATTAGTTTTATGCAACTAATATTAGTGAAGATTTTTGTTAGATTTGTTTCTGTTTACATAAAAATTGCCATACTAAGTAGATCAGAAAAAAATTCTCTGACCCCATCGTTTATTTCCAACTGCAGTCAACACTATGCTCATGAGTAGAAGAATAAGATTTGAATAATTACAGTGATTTTGCAATAAAGGCCAAAGACCAAGAACAAAGAAGATGAAGTATATACAAAGTCATATAGGTGCAACCTTGAGCTGGCAGAAGCTGCCATGAGCTGAACTGAGCCATGACCCCTCTGCTTCAGGAGCAGAGATTAGTGGACACTTGTTTTTAATAAGTTTATCAAGTTAACCCAGATAGCTATCCCTAGCCTAACATGTAGGGAAAAAAACACAAGAATAGCTATAAATTTAGAGACCTAGATGAAATTCTTGCACATCAGTGTTTTAGAAACATCCTAAACCACAAATTTAACTTGAATAATCATAGTAATAACTGCTAGAGAACGTGCTCACTGTACATTTTCTTGACTCCTTTTAATGCCACTTATACTTTTGTATTCCCTGTCTTTCTGTGTAATGCATTCACTACTCCAGTGTTTGGGAAAAAAGAGTGCCTCATATTGTTTGCCATACATTTGATGCCAGAAAAATTTATTCAGTTAAATGTCTGTGCTTTTGAAGTCTACAGTGGTCTAAATGTACACTATCAGCATGAATTAAGATCAAACAGATAGGCAATAAGAAGAGAAGCAGGGTAGGATTAAAGGAATAAAGAAAGGCAAAAAATGGTGACAACGTAGGATAAAAATTTCTTGTGTTTTGGCTCAGTGCTCCACTGCAGAATTTGCAGTTGGTCAATCACAGAATACTTTGATAGTCGAGTCGTACTATAAATCACAAAGTGCAAGGTTGAACTGTTAGCTCTGGTATTGAGCTGTATTCTCCTTCCAATTACCATTGAATGTTTTTATGTTGTTTTTTGGATTTGTTTTGTTCTGTTTTGTTTTGATTTTTATTATTTTTTTAGAGATGAAATCCATTCCTTCACTTAAGTGAAGTCTTAAAACTGGTATGACAGAGTGTAAAAGTTAAAAGCACTGTTTTTTTTTTTTTTTAAATTTGTTCTTTTTTATTGTAGTTCCTTTATTTTTGATATTTAACAGGATGTGAAGAACTTTTTATATCACTGGGAACAAAAGAACAAAATAAAAAAAACGTAGCAAACAGTTAAATCTTCAATACACTACCTAAAATGCAGAATCTGTTGCTTGACTAATTAAAGTAGTTACAAAGTAACACTTCATAGAATATTCAGTAGAAATTAGTAAAGGTTACACAAACAGGTGTAGTGCTTAAAGCACAAAGGAAAGTTGTTAATTCACAGTACCTAGCAGACAATAAGTCTTAATTTCACTGTGGTCACTGTCCTTTATGTATGCTCTAAATGCATTATTTGAGCATGAATATGATTGCATTCTTCTAAATCTGCTGTCAGCCACCACCTTTACCTTAAAAAAAAAAAAAAAAAAAAATAAAGCCAGGGTATTATTACAGGGTATTATCAGGAAATTACTAAGCTGTCCACAGAAGAATAAGGATCAGATCATACAAGAATACGAATAATAAAATCATTACTGAGCTAGTCTATGTCTCTTTGCTCATAAAAGTTCTTAGAATTTAACCGGCAAAATAAGTTTTTTCAAAGATTGTTTAAAAATTTGAGAAGTATGGCAAGACAGATTGAGGTTTGAAAGCAAATTTTTTTTCTAGATGATATGTGGAAGACATGAGCCACCTGCATAATGAAACTTCTGCTACAGATATATGTTGCATTGCTACATTTTAGTTCCTTACCTTCATGGCCTGTTTTGAATTTACCAACAATTTTTGCCTTACCAGTGAAAGAAAAAGAAAAATTATGTATAATTTGGGCCAAGTTCTTCAAAATGTAATCAGTTTAAACTCTTCTTGGATTCAATAGTATTTAAGTACCAGGGACTAATTCTAAGTCTATTTTTTAGATAGACTGTATCTTTTTTTTTTTTTTAGTGCAATCTTGGAAAACCTGATTTATAAAAGTTTAAAACTCGGTTATCTTGTGAAGTAACTTGGTTATTGTCTTGTAGCTTGTTAGAGTGCTAATTAATCACATGAAGCACTAATGAAGGCAAGCTCATTTTATATTGTCTTCAATGAGTTTTTAAGTTTTTAATGCATTTTAGGGGTCAACATTTATTCTCTGACATACAGATCCCTTCAAAATATACTAGAGCTATCCTGTGTGATTTAGCCTTCTATACAGAGGGTAAAAGTGAGCTACATGGTAGCTCAAACGGTATCTATGATCCCACAATATGACAGATTTCTGGTCCCAATATATCTCTCTCACAATGAGTAATACTGTCACTCTTCTTTCACCCTTATTTGCAAATTTTTAAAATAAAATCCACACCCCAACTGCACACCAGTCTAAGAAAGTCTGTGCATTTATTTGCTATACTGTAATGATTCTAGGTAAAGGGAGCATATTATACTCTTTACTTGGTATTATATCATGCTGTTTTGTGCAACAATGTGTCAGTTTTCACTTGGTCTGTAGATAGGTGAAAAATCAAGTTAAATAATTATGAATAAGCTTAAATGCACCCAGACTTAACATTACATCATTTGGTCATCTGCATGTAAAGTTCTATTTCAGAAACATAATCATCTTTGGGGCGGGAATGGGAGGTGTACCACCCCATGTCAAGGAAAACCTCTTCAAATGTTATAAAAGGTGCTTATGGTAATTATGTTTCTAACTGGTATGCCTGAAATTAGGTGAAATGAGGCTAGATCTAAGACAGTGTTTCTAATACAAGGACAATTTTCTTCATTTTTACATAGTTTCTGGAAAAATTAGAAAGAAAAGTAAGAAATAAGTAGCCACTTTTCATTCTTTCTTTGCTTTTGTAATGCAAAGAAAGCCTAGCTCTGTCAATTTGCAGTATATAATTCTTTGGTCCAGATTTGTGTTAAGGGGGTAGGGGTTGGCTATGTAATAGCTCAATTTCTATGAAAATTCATCTGTTATGGAGCTCCACCTCCAGCTGTGGTTAGATCCAAGACTTTCTCACACTTTTAATTAGCTTTTTGGTTCTCCCTTCAGCAAAGTACTTAAGAATGTGGGTAGCTGTAAGCACAGGGTAGCAGCACAAATGACTTCAAAGGGATTTTTGCTGAATTTGAACCCTAGTCACTTATGCTGAAAGAAAACCCCTAGCCTAAAATAAATAAAATACATGGTTTGATCATTATCAAAGTAAAAAATTGTTTATTTATCATCCAATAAAATTCATCCATTTAAGGAAAAAATAAATAGCCCCACATATATTTTCCTAGTAAATCAATTTTCCAAACCTCTGCAAAACTTAACATGGACCACAGGATTATATAATGAAAATCATTAGAAGCCTTTAATGTATTCAATATCTGCAAAATCCCATTTCTTGAACCTTCATTTAAACCACATTGACAGATAGAAAAAAAAAAAATAGGAAAAAACTCTTCCAAAAAAACTCTTCCAAAAAAACCCAGTTTTTTCGTTTTCTTCTTTGTAGATATCTTGCAAAAATATACATTTCACTTAAAATAAGTTCAACTTTTCCTATTGCATTCAAGCTGTTCCGTGTTTTCTTACTGAGAAACCTTACTAAGTGGTACTTCTTTCATCCACCTTCAAAACATCTAAGTTTTTTCATTAAACTGCTGTTTCATCCAGCACAATGCTGATTATGGGCTTCTAGTACCTAAGCAAGCACTTCCAAGTAGCCTCATAAATGGCATAGCATATTAAAAGGGGTTAATATGACCTTATCTGTGAGCCATTCGGCCTGCCAAAGAGATAGGACTCTTTCTCTTTGTGAAGACCTTGAAGGTGATATGAGAAAATTGCACACTATTCAAAAGCATAAATCCAGATGTCATTACCAGCCCTTCCGTGAGAGTTCCAAAGATTAGCTAGAGCTGTACTTTGATTCCTCAGTGGCTTGAACAAAATGTAAGGAACCAATTAGAAAGTAAAACAACATCAAAATACCTAAGAAAAAGACATTAAACCAGCTTTTGCTTTTCCATCCAAGGAAAAAAGGATTGCTTCATGGTATAAAATACGGTTACAATCAATACATGTTAAAATCAGAGGAGATTTCTTTTTCGTTGTTTTTCTGCTATTTGAAAGAGATTTCTGAAAACGTTCATTAAGCATGGTCCAATTTTTGAAGGTGAAGAAAAAAGACATTAAACTGTTCTTTTTTGTTATTATTTCATTATCGTTAGGTTAGCAGGACCTTGAAGTAGTATATATGAAAAAGGTCTTGTTTTCTTTGCAAGTCAGAAAACCTGAACAAAAATGGGATAATTTCTAAGAAGTATTTAGTGGAGTTTTTTCACCAGTTGGAGCATAAGCATAACTACAGAAAATAAAGCAATCACTTCTTGGAGATCACCACAGACACTTTGTTTATAAAAAAGTACATTATTCATAAAATATATATATTAGTTTAGTTTCAGTAACAGTTTTTACTGAATGATTGGCTAGCTCTTCAAAATCTTTGGACTTAATATATTATCCTTGCGGTATAAAAGAACCCAATGATACACAATCAAAATATCTATGAATCGTGACTAAGGTCAATATGCACTCTAGGAATGCAAGCGTTTATCTGATACCTCAGCCAAGTACAGATGTTACCAAGAGGTATGAACTTTTAATATGTAAACTTGTTTATTCCTTTAGCATCTTAAGTTATAATTTCCCATTCTTATTTACTTTCCCTAACACTCAGCTGTGCTTCCAAATCCTACCTACCTTACTCTACCTAGTGAAATCCTAATTTTGCTGAGGTTTATTGCCTTCTAACAGCTATCTCATTTTCATTATCTTTTACTATTTTTTAATTCTGTCCCCCCCTGTAACTTGTTGGGTTTTTTTCCATTTCTGCCTTCCTCTTCCATCTTTTTCTAGCAGAATATGTATATATATACATATGCATATAAATAATCCCAGCTTTATTCACTGCCATTTACTGCCATTTTCTTACCATATGCCTTTGCGTTTTTTTGCACTATTTCCTCTTTCTTTACCATTTTTTTAGCCTGCCTCACACATTTTCCTGTGTTTTAGTATGCATTCCTTAAATTTAATCTTTTAAAGATAGGATTTTCCTGAAGGTATGGCTTAGAACTAATTAAAATATATAGTTAAAAATATACTTTCATCTAAATAAATCTCAAACTTGGACTTGCTAAAAAGGCATCTTCTCCAGTGATACTGGCCAGATAAATAGCTGAAATTGATTCATTACAGCAGCCAGGTATCCTGTAGATAAATCCAGGAATGCTTTTCTTCACCATTTGGTACTTCAGAATGGACAGATATTTCTTGGAGATAACCTCTCTGAATCTATCCAAAGGTACAAGCCCAAACAACCTATACGAAGGAGCCAACACACAGGAGTCAGTAGGCATTAGTGTCTCTTAATCAAAGTTTCTGTAAGATTTGCTTTAACATCTTTTTTACATAAATCTATAACATTGATTTGAGATTGTATTTAAAATAAAAACTTTTTTTCTCTTTTTAATAGAAAAGACTCTAAGAAAATCCATTATTTATTATTGCTATTTTTTCAGACAAATCAGTGTAATCATGCTGAAGGAACTGTGGAGTTAGTCTCAAATATAAGCAAGGCTAACTCGATTTTCAACACTTTCAAAAGACGTCTGAAGTTTTCTTCAGAAATCTATTTTCTCTTCCAAAAAAAAAAAAAAAAAGAGAGAGAGATGAATTTCCAATGTTTGACATTTTTTAATTTGGTAGAAATTTATACGATTGCTAAAATATCTCTAAATTAAGATTGTGGAACAAGTTTGAAACAAATTACATTAAATGCCTCTACTCATGCGTCTGTCCTTTTCTTCTTTGCAAAAACTAATTTGATGTGTCCTATGAACAGGGTTTGAAAGAAACACTTCAGGACGATGGTACACCTTCTTATTTTGTTTTATTGTATAAAATCTTCACATCAAACATGACGGAGGTTTGGTTTTGTTATGTTTTGTTTTCTTTTTTTTTTATTTGCATCTTTATTTAATTTATTTTATTGCTCTGTGACATTCAGTAAACCATGCTGCAATTTAGTAGGCACAGTAAGAAACAACAAGGGAAACCAGGAAAAGGATTAAACTCCTATGGTACACTAAAGTAAGTCTGAAAGTGTTTTCCAACAGACCAATCCCCCTTCTGCCTCACATTTTATACTTTCAATACAAGGGATCTAGCATCCATTGTCTAAAGAATTTGATGATCTTTTTTTTTATGTGTGTCTGGGAAGCCTGTTCCCTAGGACTGAAATTAAATACATTATTTTTTTAAATGTTGTAGACAGATATGAAGTAAGAAGGTTTTTTTGTTTCTGAAGTGGATGTCTATCAATGACTGACGTGACATGAAAAAGGACAATTGAAATTCGAACTCTGAAAACTTAAAGACGTCTCAAATGCCGTATTAACTGCTATAAAGTCTATGAAAATAGAAAACAAGTAGACATTAAAAAGCAAAAGCAATCTATAAAGTCAAACCTAATGCAATTATTGTCTTTTCCTTTCAAAGAAAAACACATTTACTTCAAAACTATTTTTATAGACTGCATAGATCCTCAGAATTTCTGGGTCAAACCTCATTGATTGTTTTTTTGTGTGTGATTTGAAGAGCTGCACTAAGCTCCAGTAGTAGTAAAATTAAAAAAAAAAAGAAAAAAAAGTTTTCTAATTAATTTTGCCATTGAATCAATGTTTTGAATCACAGTTGTGCTGATTTTGGTTAGGATAGAGTTAATTTTCATCATACTATCTAGTTTGGAGCTAGGTTTTGGATTTGTGCTGGAAACAGTATTGATAACTGAGAGATGTTTTAGTCACTGCTGAGCAATGTGTATACAGTCAAGGACTTTTCTTCTCCTCACACCATCCCACCAGTGCATAGGCTTGGGGTGCCCAAGAACCTGGGAGGGTACACAGCCAGAACAGCTGACCCCAATTGACTTAAGGGATAGTCCATGCCATATGGCATCATGGTTATGTAAAGCTGGGGAAAGAAAGAAGGGCAGATGTTTGGAGTGATGGCATTTACTCAACATTTTGAGATTCATTTCAGTAGAAAAACCTTCAGATATCTGTGAACCAAAGAGAGTTTTAAATAAAAGTTAATTTACTCTGCCTTTGTAAAATACTGACTCTGAACCTTATGTTCACTAGTTAGCAGATGGCTTTTTTCCAAGTTCTGAACTGTCTATATTAAAATTAGTTTGGAGACAGATTGGAGAAGCTTATTTTTATTGGGTAGCTTTTCATGGACATCTACCTGTCCTGTTTCTAGCCATATGTGAATGTAGGACTGCAGTTTATGTCTTAGTCTTTTCATTTGTTTACATTATTACCTATGCATTATTTTTACAAAAACTTTTTCTTCCTTAATTTTTGCATTTATATCCATCTCATCATTTTGTGGATGACATTCAGATACACCTGTTGCAATGAATATTTGAATTTATGGGAATATTTACGTGAGCTTCAATCATTCTTTTCTTGCACAGTTAAGCCTATTCACTCATACAAAAAAAAATGCTGTGGAATTCTGCTCAAGCTAATAGATGAGATACTGAGAAAGATTAAAAAAAGCAAACAAACAAACAGAAAAAAGCATCAGCAATTTACATAGGTAATAGTGCTTCCAGGCAGTTCATATTTTCTCCATTAAGTTCTAAAGACTAGTTGTATACTTACAAAATTATATAAATGATTCCCTATTAATTATACAAGGAAAAATGTGTAAGTGGTTTAAAGTCGGCTAGGACTAATCTTTTGACTCCTGTTATTTTAGATAGAAGATCTGAGCTGATATGAATTTGATGTATTATATAGCAGTATACAGTAGGAGGAAACACTTTCTCTTTAAAACTGAAATATTTCTCTCCAGTTCTGTATTTAGTAAGAGTACAACTTTAGTCAGAATCATGAAGTCCGAACTGATACTACTCCTAGAACCCACTTAGCAAATGTACTTCCAGTGACTTACCATTGGAATTTTAGTCAAGCTATTGCTGAGAAATAATATTTTATGGTTAAAAGCTTTCTTTTGTTTTTAAACAGAAAATATAGACTAGAATGTTTGCTGAGATATATCAAAAAAATAGAATCCTTTTAACTTCTAAGAAACAATGTTAGGTTTTTACTGCAAAAATAATTTCTAAATGTTCCCCATCACATAAGAACAGAGAGTTGGTAATGAACTGTATAAAAGAAATCATATGCAAACTACGTAATTCTAATATAATAGGAAGAGGTCCTTCACAGTGTTAATAAGTGATGTTATGTACTGAATTATTCTCAACATTGGTTTAACGCATTTGTCTTCTGAAAATCAATCAGTTCTTAAGAAATGTGCACCATTAATGTAAAATAATGGTCAGACTTATAGTAAGCATGACTTTAAATACAGAAAGAACTGGAGTAATTTAGGCTAAATAAAATCTTCATATTTGTAGAAAAGCTATTACAAAAAGAAAGTGAATAACTTCTTTGAACTGTCAGGTTATTTTGCATTTATCTTTTTCTAGTCCCCTCTTTCTCTGATCTTCCACATTTCCCTGCAGACCAGTCCTAGGTACCTTCTGGAGTGAACAGAAAATATTCTTCAGTAGTGTAGTTCAGTCCAAGAACAATTAAAAAGAAAATTTCTTTACCAAGTTTGGGTCTAGTACCGTGCCCATACGCTTTGAAATTCCATACAGTCCAACACCTACTGTCACAGAATCGCAGAATATTTAAGGCTGGAAACCTCTGACAATCACTTAGTCTAAACTCCTGTTTAGATCAGAGTCAGCTAGAGCAGGTTGCCCAGAATTGTGCCCAGTCTTGTCAGTCATGTTTTAATATTTACAGTGGTGGAAACTCCACATCCTCCCTGGATGACCTATTTCAGTGTCTGTCCCTCCTCAGAATAAATAAATAGATTAATAATAATAAAAAATTCTTCCTTATGGTTTATTGCATTTCTTGTATTTCAGTCTGTGCCCATTGTCTCTTCTCTTGTCACTGGGCACCACTACAAGAGTCTGGGTCAATCTTCTTTCGACCTCTGTGTCCCACGTCAAAATTCATACGCATGGATAAGATCCTCCTGAGCTTTCTCTTCTCCAAGTTGAGTAGTCCCAGCTCTCCCAGTTTCTGCTCATGTGAAAGGTGCTCCAGTTCCTGAATCTTTTTCTTGGCCCTGTGCTGGACTCACTCCAGTAAGTCCATGTCTCTTTTGTACTGGGAAGCCCAGCACTGGGTACAGTATTCAGATGTGTCTTGCCAAAGTTGAGCAGGAGAGAAGCCTCCCTTGACCTGCTGACAACACTCTGCCTAGTGCAGCCCAGGGGACTTTTGGCTTTCTTTGCTGTGAAAGCACATTGCTTGTTCATGGTCAACATGCTACCAACCAGGACTCCCAGGGACTATCTGCTGGCCACCCTTTGGTAACTGAAAAAACAGTGCTGTATTGGTATTTCATTTGGATAACTTTGAAAAAATAGCAAAACAATTATATATTTATTCTTTCTTAAAAGACACTGGAGCATTAAATTATACCAAGGGCGATCCAGACTGAGCAGTATACAGCATGGAAGTAGAAGCAGTATAAGTGCTGTGGTTCATTTCACAGAGTACTAGTTCTGAGTAGAGCTAGGACATAAAGAAAGCAATAAAAGATGCTTCACAATTTTACATTTAAAATGGAAAGTTTCATTGTGCTTTGCCAATAAAATTCATGGTGTGCAAAAATTATCCCATGAGGAAAGTTTAGAAACTGCTCTTTAGAAAGTGCTGTTGGCAGTGGAAGATTGCTAAGGACGTTTACCTGACAAGGAACAGAACTACATCTGGGGGGAAAAAAGCATGTTAGAATGTGCTGGAGTGAAAGCTGTTGAGAGGAGAGCTGGTTTTCAGAGCTGTATTTGAAAGCAGTTTTTCCTCCATGCAGGTGAATGTTAGTTTACAAGCTGATCTATCCATGTAAGTGAGTATAACCCTGGCTGGTGAAAATACTGTTCTAAGTCATCTGTGGCAGATGCTGGCTGGATGACTGCTATTAGACTCCAATAATTTCTGCCAGGGAATCCAGCCACAAAGTGCCTATTTCGTGGGCATGGTAGATGCGCCATCTGAAGAAACATTCAAGGTTAGGTTGGATGGGACTCTGGGCTGAAGATGTTGCTCATTGCAGGGAGGTTGGACTAGTTGACCTTTAAAGGTCCCTTCCAACCTAAACTATTTTATGATTCTATGATTTTACCTCTGGGGTCTGGAGAGTGTTAACATTCCCCTCTGTAATGGCAGTATTGTGTATGCCCCTGCAAAACAGAACTTTTGGTCCAATCACGTGTCCTGAGCATTTACTTTGGATCACTTACTAGGAATCTCACAGGTTTCCTCAGACCTTACTGAAGTTGTGGACTTTCTAGGTTTTCTGGTTGGTTGGTTGCATGATTGGTTGGTTTGTTGGTGGGTTGGTTGGTTGGTTGGTTGGAGCTTTTTTAATATGTTTCTTCAATGACACTTAATAGTCATGGGAAAATGCTTACAGCAGCACGTAGGCTTTGTATCAAATTTCTGAAGATCAGCATTATTCTCTCTCATTTGGTCGCAAATCTAAACCATAATACCACAGGATTTATTATGAAGAAAATGAACTCTGTGAAAATATATATAAAAGAATACATACATTCTGAACATAAGAATGCTTATGATGTCCCTCATTAAAACATCCTATTATGGAGTATGTTCTCATACAGCATAGTAGTTTGGGCAGCAGTGGCATTGGTTGTCTACATCTCAACCATATTCTGCTATCTAGTCTTAGTAGATGAGATGCAGTATATTGTCTCATGAAGCTTAAACTGACTTACAGGAAAATCTATGTAGAAGTAGCAAGAAGTTTCAGAGCTTGTCAATACTAAAATATATGACTAAATTTAAAGTCCACTGTTTTAAAATTGGAGAAAAAATCTACAGACATGGTATATAAACTGAGTACCTAGGGAAGCTGTAACTATTAGAAGAGGATACATAGAACAGCACATAGAAAACAAAACCCTTTAAAGTGCAAATTACTCCCTCAAGACTGCTGCTAATTTTATACCTGGTGAAATGTCCTGTACTTCTGTTAAAAATGTTAGAAAGTGAAAAGAATTTGTTGTTGTTTCTCCCCCAGTGGATCAAATTTAGCTATAGTGCTTTATATCTGAAATAAGTCCAGTGTGACACAGTTAAAAAATAACACATTGGAGGAAAGTTCAAAACTAAGAAGTTGAAAGGATGATAAAAGAGTACACACACACAATTTATCAGCAATGACAAGGAAATCCATGGTATTGCAATTGATAAAACGTTGGTCAAGTGCATGAGACGGACAAAGATTTAGCAAAATGAGTAAAGCCCATGACCAAAGAAAAGGATATATAAAGCCCCCAATTTATTTTAAATACTCCTGAGTAACAAAATTCTTAGAAGTTTCATTAGATTCAAATTGTTATACTCCTGCTAAATAATGCACTCTGTGACTTATTTTAATAGATAAGCTGATGAGTTCCTGTTTATCATTAATTTCTATTAATTTCACTTCATCTTAAGCAATAACATGATGTACAGCACAAAACTCTGTCACAAGACCTGTGCAAAAGGTAGTCAAGGTCTAAACCTAATACAGGGTTTGGGAAAATAGGAGTTGATCAGAGAACAAAAATACAGCCAGAATCAAGATCTGATACCCAGGATGAATGAGAAGAAATCATATTGACAGGCAGAGAAAAATGTTTTTTAAAAACTTCATGTGAAAATATTATTTGAGTGATAATGTGGAAGTCAGATAAGTGAGACTGTCAAGATGTAACTGATAAACCCATTCAATGAATATAAGTTAAAAGCACTAAATATGTAGTGGGCCAATTTAGTAGTGGCTTTTTCCTACTGATTTTATGCTCAGCTGAGTGTGACCGGCAAACATGCCTTTGCATGTTTCTAATACATTAAGCTTGATTCTGGATTTAATTTTACTGATGCGAAGCTCAGGGAAATTTGGAATCCATCCGCTTTCCTATTTAACTGAAGGAAAAATCAGACTATATCTAGCCATTCACTACTTGTTAATAATAAGTGAACAGTTGCTATTCACACTTCTGTAAAATGTTGTAAAAAGTGATGTTAACATCAGGATGCCACTGCAGAAAACTAATCCTAAACATTATCCTGATATTCTTTTGTTTCCAAAAGCAATTGTAATAGCCAATTTAGAGTGACGTTGAGATTATTCAAGATAAAGCTAAGCTTGTCAAATCTTTTTAGTGAATAAATGCATTTAACTAATTTTTAACACTGAAGTCATTAGCAGACAATATCATCATTTATTTACTTTTTGGTGATATTTTTTTTCTGGAAACTGCTTGCTTTATTGTTATCAAAATAATTTTAAGAAAAGTGACTTCTCTGCAGGTACTATTTTACCTCTATCTTTATTCTTAATACTATGTGTGTTAACATTAGAATGAACAACTATATATAAGTACATACTCTGGCATGTAGTTTAGGACTTGAGGAAAAGAAGAGAAAGACAGAATCATGAATTAAGCTATTTTCTAGAATGGAAAGGAGTACTTTTTTGCCACTCCACCATGTTATCATGTTTGTTTACCAGCAAAATATCTATATAACTAGGTTTCTTGATTTTTACTCATTTGTTAATTCAAACTATTGTTCAGGTGAAGTCTGAATCATGGTTTTCATTTGCTTTTATATTCTTTTGCTGCCTTCCAGCTTCCCATGAGATTAAGTGACTGTTTATCCTTAGAAAAGGCCCAGAATTTAGGGACATTTTTATAAACTATTGAAAAACTTTAGTATCTTGTATTTAAATCCATATTTCTATAATAAGAAACGTTGGAAGGGAAGCATGAAATATGAGTAGAAAAAGGAATTTCTGCCATAGTTCAAGACTTTCAAGAGAAAAATCTGTCAAGTTTTTGTGTCTCCCCTCCTCTTGCTTTTTCACTTTTTCCTCTCCAGTAACAACTGCTGGAGCATAACACATCATTTCAGCCAAAGGAAGCACTAATCAGGGATACAAATGATGCTACAAGCTGCAAATGAGACTGAGGTACACTCTTAATGCATAAAAGCGTTAAACCAAAAAAAGAAGCTGTTTGTGCAATAAGGAGGGCAGGGGTAGGTGAGGTGATGTAAAGTGAAGGGACTTCAACTGCAAGAAAGTGTCTCAGATGTAAAGTGTGAAGTGTCTCCAAGGGAAGCTGGATTTGAGATGGAAGGGGCTTTAGTTTGGATAAAATAAAGGCCAGATTTCTGGAAGGTTGTATTTGAAAAAATGGCATCAAATGCAGTAAGACTCAGGGAGGAGCTGGATTGCAGGAGCTGAGACAGGGTGCATGTGCAGTGGACAAGAGAGGTAAGGCAGACAGGAATATTGCCGAAAAAAAACATGGATAGGTTTGAGATGCCTAATTAAATTATCTCAATTTCTTAATTTTGTTGCATTCTTCACTTATACATATGGACAGGGATTCACACACATTCTTAAAGGTAAGACTCACTATTAGATAAAGACTTGTTGCAAAACTGGAAGAGTTTCCATACAGCTTGCTTTCTCAATAAAACATTATTTTGACCTACATGATAATATGCATCATTATAGTATAATTATCATAATATGATAATATTAACCAAAAAGACAAGAAAACTAACAAGGGTAAATAATCTTCTCCACCCCACTATCTTCCTTTCTAATATGCATAAAAAATGAGTACAAGCCCTTTTTATGCTGAAAAGACATCAAGTTAATATCAAGTCCATTTTATCCCCAATCCAGCATATTCAAGTCAAGCCAGTGTTTATTTAAATGGGATATCTATGTTACCTTTGAACTGAAGACATTGTGGGTTTTTGGAGGTCACAGAGTGGAAACACTAATTAAACTAAGAAATTTCATTATAAACACATTTTTTGATGACAGGTAAATCTCTGTATTCTTGCAAGAAAAATCTAGGCTTGACATCTTTTAAAAATGCTATTGTCTGCAGGTTTCAGACCTAGCATTTGGAAAGCTGACAGAGTATTTTAGTTATCTGGTAACTAAGATGTGATGCATTCTTATAGAATTTGGAAATACAGACCATGAATTTGGAAGGTTTATCTGCAGTTTGAGATTCCTAAACTTTATTCCCAAGTTGTCTTTGACATTATTTTTATGTTATTCAGAAATATGAACTTTGATCTTTACAGGCTTGATGGCAATATAATATTTTATTTGTTGTCCTTTTGATAAAACTGAGTTGTGTCACTTGGTAAAAAAATTCATAGATAAAGCTTCAGGTTAACAGACACCAAGTTTCTTCAATTTGGAGGAAAGCGAGCAAGGATATATATTTCAGATACTACTTAACAAATGTGTCAATAAATCAAATTCAGTGACTCACTTTGAAATGGATATTAGAAAGAATCAAGCTATTTTACTTTCTTTTATATAAAATATGAATATTCAGTTATATGACTGAAGTGATTACCATGAGTGGGAGTCATTTCACCTAACTTGTACTGTTTAAAGGAAAAGGTTCCAGTCTTTACGTGTGTGCTGGTTTTGGCTGGAATAGAGTTAATTTTCTTCATAATAACTAGTACAAGGCTCTGGTTTCTATAGGTGCTGAAAACAATGTTGATAATTGGGGGGGTGTTTTAGTCACTGCTGAGCAGTGCTTACACAGTTAAGGCCTTTTCTGCTCCTCACATCACCCTATCAGTGAGTAGGCTGGGGGCGCACAAGAAACTGGGAGGGGACACACAGCCAGGACAGCTGACCCCAGCTGACCCAAGGGATTCCATACCATATGGTGCCTTGCTCAGCATATAAAATTTGGGGAAGAAAGAGGAAGAGGAGGATATTTAACATTTTTTCTTCTAAAGTAACTGTTATGCATGACAGAGCCCTGCTTTCCTGGAGATGGCTCAACACCTCCCTGCCCATGTGAAGCGGTGAATGAATTCCTTGTTTTTCTTTACTTGTGTGCATGGCTTCTGCTTTACCTGTTAACTCTCTTTATCTCAACCCATGACTTTTCTCTCATTCACCTTTCTGATTCTCTCCCCCATCCCACTGGTGGAGAGTCAGCAAGTAGCTCTGTGGGGCTTTAGTTGCCAGCTGGATTTAAACCACAACAAGGTTAAACAAAAAAAGAGGTCAAAATGTGTATTTGTCTTCAGCGTGTCAGAAGAATCTTTCAAGATCTTAGACTAGGTTCTTACATCTTAGTTGCTGTAAGTCATACAAAATGAATGTCTTAATATATCAGACAGAAAAATCAAAGAAAATCTTAAAATATAATGTAAGCATTTTCTATCATCTTTTATGACTGTGTATATTAAGCTATATCTGATATGGCTGGCAGAATGCACACCTAAATTGGGGGACCCACAGTGGAGAAGGGAAGGACCCCATACTGGAGCAAGGAAAGGGTGTGAGAAGACCTCTCCCTGAGGAGGAAGTAGCAGCAGAGACAATGTGTGATGAACTGACCACAGCCCTACTCCTTTTACTCCAGTGCTACTGGTGAGGAGGTAGAGAAAATCAGGAGTGAAGCTGAGCCTGGGAATAAAGGAGAGGAGGAGTGGAGGGAGGTGTTTTAAGATTTGGTTTTATTTTCTCATTATCCTACTCTGATTTGATTGGTATGAAATATAATTAATTTCCCAAAGTCGTGTCTGTTTTTCCCATGACAGTAACTGGTGAGTGATCTCTCCCTGTCCTTATCTCAACCCATGAGCCTTTCGTTACATATGTTCTCTCTTCTTCATTATATTTTCTCCTGTCCAGCTGAGGAGAGGAGTGACGAAGCACCTCTGTGGGCACCTGGTGTCCAGCCAGGGTGAACCCACCACAGTCCTTTTGGTATTGTCGTGGTTTAAACCCAGTCAGTAGCTCAGAGCTATGCAGCCACTCGCTCACTCCCCCCGCTGTCTTCCTCACAGCACTACATCAGCTACTAAGAAGGAGAAAAATGACTGTTACCTTATACTCAGAGTGGGTATAAGGAGTTCAAGATAAAGATAGTAATTGGGAGGGGTAATGGGGAAAACGTGGACTCAACACAGGTAGGAAGTGAAGAGCAGAATGACTGTGGGTAATTTCTATTGTTGCAATTGTGGTAAAGGGATGAGTGGTTGGTTTTGTGTAAATTGTCCACTTTCATCTGGTGTTGTGATAATGTTATTTGATTTTGGTGTGATTTGGGTTTTGTTGATGCAAGCAAAGATTGTATAATGAATATGAATTTTAATAATAACTATTAAATATGTGATTGTGGTGGTTTGACCCTGGCTGGACACCAGGTGCCCACCAAGCTGCTCTATCACTCCTCTCCTCATCTGGACAGTAGAAAATATAACGAAAAGCTTGCAGGTGCTTGACTAGAATTCAAATATTTATGTTTCATGTGTATGAGAAAAGTCTATAAACTAAAAAAGCAAAACTTCGCAGCCTTGCAAATGTTTCTATTTTATTTATATCAAATAGAAGTTTGTGTTTTAACATACTTTCCTCTATTTACATCCATACTAAACGCTGAGTTTTACAAAAGAAGTATTAATATTTAATTTCTCTTAATGATATCATATAGATTAACAGAATGAAAATATATTAAATATTACAATTGAAATTCACACAGGCATTGCATGTGATTGAAAAGCAGTGTGATGTAAATGCAGTAGTTTGATTTATGTATTTTTGTGACATTTACGACTTTCTCTATGCAACTGTTATTTCAGGGCAGAAGAATTTGCAAACTCTTTACTTTCTAAAGGACATTGAAGAATTTGAGGTTTATATTAAACTCTGCCAAACACTGGGACCAGCACTACTTTTCTGTGCTTGTCTTTGAACCGTCTTGTACACTAAATTCTTAACACTGTCTATATTTGCAAAGCACTGATCTATGCAAAGAATGTAATCTAACTGAATGATTAAAATTACTCAAGTGTATTATCTGTAGAAATGGAAGAGGGAAAAAAAACCACAACAGAACCTCCCAGTCTTGCAAGAAACTCAGGAATTGCAACTACCATCTGCAAAATGAAACTGTAAAGAGAGCCACAGTTAAATGAAATTTAAAAGGCAAGTTGGAGCTTATTTGTAGGAATATCTCAGTGCAGTGAGTTGTTATATAAACATATCTATGAAAGATTTCAGTTGTTTTGTACACATTATATGCATAATTTTATTTTTTTAAGAAAACAAGCTAAAAAAAGAACATTATAATCAACAGTGTTACTGACTTGAATAGTTGACATGATTTGAGATTGTTTTTTGATTACTACTATAAATTGATATTTTTTGTGCTTAGTGCTTATATTATGAAATTTATCCACTTTGCTTTAGTTTTTAAGACATATGTTTTCTTTTTTACAGAGAAGTAAGACCATAACTACCACAAATGATAAAAGAAATAAGTCTTAGGATTTTTAAATTTTAATTCTAAAATATTTTCAGTTTAAAAATTTGAATTAAATTTTAATTATATTTGTACTTGCATAATATTTGAAAAATAAAAATGGTTCAGCCATTAGTTGTGTAATTCTACGTAGTGGGAAAAAATGCTGAGAGTTTTGCAGCCCAAAAGTTACAATACTGATTGGATTTTGTGTATTTCCTCTCTTCTAGGAAATAAAGGATTTCTTCTATCATTTTCCATTCTTATAGGAAATGACCAAAGGCTTCTAGCAGACAGTTTCAGTCAAAATTCTCTTCAATTTTTTTGTTACATATTCCATATGGATTGTCATGGAATAATTTAGTTCATCCCTCCTCATTGCTTTTTTATTTGTGGTGTTCTTTGAACTGCTGTTGCGCATATAGTGTATAATCAAACATAGTAGATTGAATAAGCATACTAGATGCCAGTCAACAATATCTTTATGAATATTAAAGAAATATAAGTTAAACTTCCAAAATTTTCAGCATATTTCTGATTATGTAAGAATAATTATCATCCTGTAGTTCCCTCCGATATATTACAAAAAGACTACATCTCTGCCTGAAATACTTCAGCTCATTATAGATGATTAATAGAGTGATTACAGCTCATACTTGAAAGCTGACATTTGAAATCTCATTGCTGTGTCATCTTTAAGGAAAGAAATTATTCTCATAATTTCTCAATATGTTTACCATTTTATCTCTGAGTCACTTAACTATTCTGATTCCTCTTCACCTTCCAGTGGTTCTGTGCAGTATTACTTCTGATTTAGATCCTTCAAAGCATGCTGAATAGTCATAATTATAATTCAGAAACACATAAGTTAACTGACTCCTTTTAGAACAGGAAATTTCAGTTCAATAAAGCCCACTTCTGAAAAACTGCATTGAATGTTTTTTTCTTATGTACAGGTAATGAAAAGACTTTGTTTCACTACATTAGATAACATACTGGCAAAATCTGTTGCTTTCAGACAGAAATTCCAATAAAACAATGGAACAAATACTCAGAATCAATACAAAGGCTGAATTTTGTCCTCTGTGCTTCTATTATTATCAAATGTGTTTCCTCAAAAATGTTTTATATAAAGAAGTATCTCTTTTTTAAAATTGCAATTTCCTTTTTCACTTACTTAAGCTTGTAAAATTATTCAGATATGGAAAAAAAAATTCTTTTAGACTGCTTTCCCAAGATAACCCAAATCTACTTTGCATTTGTAGAGTGTGTCCAACTACTTGCCATTTCCTTCTCTCTTTATTTCAATTTTTCTTCAAGCATTTTTCAAATATAAAAATCTGTAGAGAGGATAAATATAATAATACTCACCTCAGTGAGTAGAATCCTATGATATAAATTCAATTCTGTATAGATATCAAATAATAGAGAGTAGAATCACGAGTAAATAATGAATAAATTTAAAATAAATTTAAAACCTCTAAAAAAATACCCATTTCAGCCCCATAGTGGTATTCTGACCTCTGTGTATTTAGCTGCGAAATCTTCAATTTCTTCAGCAGGAGTTGGCCAAGGCCTGCCACTACAATTTCATTCTGCAATATCTATTTTATTTAGCCTAAACAAACTAGTACTCTCAACCCAAGTCAAGACAGTGAAGCACAACCATTATATCCATTCACACAAGCTGTTTTCAGCTGTTCAGTTCATCAAGGGTTTAACCCTCTGTTGGATATATTTTTCATACATATGTCTTTCATTTTCAGTTTGTGGAACAGCAAGGGACCCTTACAACTTGTAAACCAACTTCTTGGATAGTAATGACAATAAGTCTTCAGCAGAATAACTTTTGTGTATATTAGAACTTATCAGAGAAAAAAATCTAAATAGAATAAATGATGAAATATCAAGTGTAATATTTGTTAAGAAGAATCAAGTTTATTGTAGAAGAAAAATTGGAACCAAAAATGAGATTCAGAAAAATTCCTTATGTTAACAGAATAAGAAAATGCTTTTTCCAGCAATGTCATGGGAAGAAACATAGGAAGATTTCATTTGTCAAGGACGTTGTAGTAACCAAACTACCATACGATAAAGTCTCAATGGATATATTACACAGAAACAACTTGGATATAACGATACATAGTGAAGCCCAAAGAAAATATGATATATATTTTTCCTTTTTCGTATTAAAGCTTCTTAATAATTTTGAGGAGCCTCAGTATGCATGAGGTATTAAACAGGGGTTAAGAAGATGAATGCTAGCGTGTCTCTGATTTTTATAAGGATATTTTATGATTTTGTATGCAACTCATTCAGCCTTCAGATAATGTAAGGATCTTAGCTTTCATCAGAAAGATCAAATTTTAATATCACAACTGAGATGAAATATGTCAAGGACATTCTGAAAACTGAAGATGCAATTGGAGAATAAAAATTTACCCAGATGTACAATTTAAAAGAAAAAAACAAAAAAAGTCCAGTACTTCTATGTCATACATTGACCTAAGTCATAACTTTTGAAGTTGACAATACTGACCAAGCCTTACACTTTTTTTCTTTTTCCAAAGCCTTAGGGAGAACTAGATAAGTTCATCTGCAAGTTGGGAGCCGTTGCTTTAAAATTTATTTAATTTTCTTCCATCTCTTATACGCAATAGTGATTCCTATTCACATCCTGTGTTTCTATATAACACCTCCTTTTTTCTCCTTTCTGGATGATTTGCTTTTAATCATTTATTTCAGTAATGCTCTCTAATTTAAGCTAAACTCTTCCCATATAATAAAAAAGTGAGAAGCGGAGGATTTTTCTTCTTTCTTTCTTTTTATTTTTTTCTTATTTCTACAGATTTGCCTGAAGCATTTAAGGAAACACGAGGTCTTGTTTATATTACGTGAAATTAATTTTATTTTTATTTTTTTGCTGAATATCTTTAGAATATCTATCAAACTGTAAAGAGCTGTCAGTGCTATCAACCCTCCAAGTTAGTCTTATAAAGCTGTAAATTTTATGGAGCTTTACGGAGTGTAACTGAACTTATTTAAATAACGGCTGTTCAAAGTTCTTAAAATGCTCTTTAAAATGAGAAGATTATTAATTATAATCACATCTGATTTGCATAATCTTCACATAGTATCCTCTATTAGTTTAGCGTGTTAAGCCAGGTTATAAAACCAAAGGAAAATGGTCTGAGAAGACCATTGGTGGATCTTGGAAGAATATCTGTGCAGCAATGCTATAAAAATTACAGGAAATCATAGAATGATGCAATCCTCTTTAAACATCTCAGCATTACTTAGTACAGCCTTACTTTGCTTACGGACTTATATTTTTTAGCAACATCTACTTTTAAAGGAAAACAAAAATCACTGAAGCCTTGTGTCATTTTTCTCAAATGTGGAAGATGATCTAAAATTCAGTTATATTCAGTACCTGGTAAAACAAAACTTCTACATAGACAGCTAGGAGTTTTGGTCCTCACACATACTCAGTCGCATAGGACACTTCTTTCTGCAGCAGAGGAGGCTTTAAAAACTGTAACATGTTAAGATGTTCTAGATATTGTTAATGAAGTTCCCTAAAACTAACACTGTGCCTGAAGATGGTAGAAGTCTTGCAGAGCAAAAGTAAACCCTCTGCTAATCTGTCTTCTGTCATTTTTATGTTATTCTCTCTGTAATACTTGGAATTAATGAAAAAACACAGAGTTAAAATAATATTAGTATGAAAAATGTTTCTTCTCATAATGATTCTAGAATATGTAATGGTGGGTTTTAAAATAATACAGAATACTTATAAATGCTTTGAATACCACTAGTGTCACCTCTCAGGAATTTTGCAAGCAAGTTAAGTTACGTTGAAGTGGGAGGAGTACAGTGAGTCAAATGTTTTTCAGCTGTTTGGAGTTTTGTTCTGGGTTTTGTGGTTTGTTTTCGGTTTTGGTTTTGTTTTTTTTTTTGATCATTATATAATCCCTGTGATAAATTTTTGTTTACACTATTCTGTGCTTCTGAGCATTTTCTTCTGATTACCATAAGGTACATCAGAACTGGAGGATTTTTGAGCTCCTGGGTGATGAAGTAAAATCAGACACACCTTAATATGTTTCTCTTCTCTGTGACTTTGTTTCCATTGGAAAGAAAATCCAGGAATGAAGATTCAAAAGAAAGTGAAGCTCAGCCTTTCTTTGGAAGTCAGATCCACAGTTCTGGCAAGGTCATAGTCCACAAGGATACAGACATATAGTCCACAGATACGTGCCCTTTGATATGGAAAAAAATTTGGCTACCCAGTGGTGTAATTTGACAAAAAAATACCAAACACCATCTTCTCTCTACAACTTCAAAAAAATTAATTAAATTCCTTAAATTTAAGCCCTCTTTTCAATACCACAATACTGCGTCTTTAATTTTTGTCATTTTTCTGAATTTGTCCAAATACCATTTTATTCCCTCCTATCCTTCTTGTTTATCCCTTAAGCTCGCACAGAGGAAAAGTAGTAAAGAGATCACCTATGAAAACAAATGTACAGACCAATCAGAAGTTTAAAAAAATTGAGTTATGTACAATTTCAACTCATTTAAAAATAATTTTTTATTTCAGTTAAAAGACAATGACCTTTTTTAACTTCTAAAAACAGAACACATCTTGTTGAAAAAATACATATAAACTGTGATCCCTGATTCTCCATTACTTTAGTGTTTCTTATGTTGTCATTGCACCCTCATAAATTTTTGCAGACACAGTAGGAACAACTAGAGTTTCTTTTATTCTGTGTAATATGAACGTCACTTTTTTAAACAGACTACTGATGTTAGTACAAATACATAGCTTACTATTTTTCAATGTATTATTCCTACATACTCAGGTTATAGAGGTCTTGAAATTCAGCTCAGGACAAGTAGGAACTGTGTATAAAAATCATTCCATTGATTTTACTGGAAGTACTCATCCAAGCAAGTAGCAAATATTCTGACCTTTTCTATCTTTAATACTTCACTGAATACTTATTTCATTTCCATAGCAACTAATTCTATAAGGACAAAAAATAATTTGGCTGCACATGTGGTCTTTATGATGTGTAAGACATTCATTCAAGAAGGTTTACATTTCAGAAGAGAAATTTCAGAACAATAATCATGAAATCAGTGTTTGTAATTCAGATTTTTATCTTTGAATCTCAAGTACCTTGGACGGGTACTTCTGTTACTCAGTTACAAAATGAGAAAATAACCTTCTGCCTAAGTGTTCTGAGAGTCACACATAAGTTTGTCAGATCAAATGTGTCTATCACCATCCAAAAATGCCTTATTCATACTCTTGAAAAACAGATTCCTTCACATAATTTGGCTGTCTTTGACGAAAAACTCTTAAATTTCATCCTACAAAAAATGAAATTGTTAGGTTCTAGATTTCTAATAAAGTATTAAAAATAAAAAAAAAAAAAAAAAGTCACAGACCTAAACCAGTAACAGTTTTCTGAAATGGAATGAAAGTAACTAATGGGATAATATTTAAAATTACACTTGTATTTGGACAATAAATGTGCTAAGAAAAAAGAAAATGTAGGTCCTGAAAAAAAAAATTGATCCCAAGACATAGTCTTATTAAGCATAGTAAGAAAATTTCATTAGGGAATTAAGACTAAATCAATGCGTACTGTGTTTTAATTAAAGCATTTCCTTGTTATGGTAATAGTTTCCATATTACAGAACCATGAATAAAGGAAGTAGAAAACTGCTTATCAGGAATATAAGAAATGAGATAAATGCAACAAGAGACTTAAAGTAAGATATATTTTTAAAAACAATTTTCCAGACTAATCCTTTTAGATTTTGTTTGTATCACAAAGATCTTTGTTTAATGAATGCATTGGCTAAAATGTAATACAATGGTGGCAATACTTATCTGAGGATTTTACAGTCCTACCAATAATCCATTTATCTCTAGGTAGTAAATTTACCCATACCTAACTACAGCAACTTCTAATTCATTCTTTCATGCATTTATACATTCATAAAGTCATTCAGCCTGATTGAAACAAGAGGTCACTGTATTAAAAATATGATCAGAAAAATATTTTGGACTTGAGACCATCCAATCACTATATATATGGCTGGAGAAAATATTGGAGTGAGATAAACTATATCTGCATGGAGGCTGAAAATACCATACAATGAAAGAAGTAATTTTAGTGGAAGTCTTAGAATCTGTACTTAAGATTTATCCTAAGATTTAACTATGTTGTCCCATTGTTTACTCATGGCCTTTCTAGCTACTGATGGCCATCTGTAAATGAGGAATGCACAATGAAAAACTGACACAATTCAGAAAAGCAGTATATCATCTGGCTATACTAACTGGGGTTTTTTATAATCCCTGTGAGTGATTAATAAAAAAATAAAATATGCCTCTTCCCAAACTGGGTCTTTCTCCTTGCAGAAGAAAGAGCACTCCAAAAGGTCAATGGGAAAGAAGAACAGCTGGTAAAGAGACAACTGACCGTCCCTCTCTCCTCCCCTTCTTCTCTCATGTGTACTCATGCACTCATATCCAAACCGCCCACCCTTCTGTTTGACTGAGCTCAAAGCATCTGTGGTGAGGACTCCTCTGCTTTCAGTTTTCTTACTTTTCAAATACAACCATTCTAAATATGCCTCTGGTTTAAGGAGCCAAACTAAAAATAAGGTCATCTCAATGTGCTTCTTACAAGTTACTTTTCTGAGACCGTATAAAAATGCATTTTCCAAAACTGTTGTATTATTGCCTTCATTATTTAGTAGTGTAATTATAATGTCCTGCTACAAAGAGAGGCATTATAGTTTGTGATTTTACACCATTTTTCACATTGTGAATCACAGGAAATCACCTGGAAAGTTCAGAGGAATGTACTGTTAAAAAAAAAAAGACATTGTGAAGTCACAGTCCCACTATCCTTTGAAATGTAGCCATGGCAGCACATTGCACCTCATGACTTGACTGACAGATAGTGGGAGAAGCCAGGAATAAACCAGGGGGAAGTCTGAAGTTAAAAAATCAAATTGACAACCCATGTTATCTGATACTAGCTAGATGAATAAATGTTTTGTGGGTTTACCTTAAACCACTGTATACTTAGGTAGACAGGCACCTCCCCAGAGGCTTCTGAAGAAACTTAGGGGAGCCTAAATGTTGTTACTGTCACTTCTGTCAACAAAAAGGTCAAGGACTGTCTGTGCAAAAGAGGTCAGTTTTGAAGTGAACAAACATTTGAGAAGCTCGACAATAAAATAGCCATATCAGAGAGAAGAAAGAGAAATTGCTAAGAACCAGCAGGAAAACAAGTTAGGTTATTCTGCAAGTTGCCTCCAAAATAACTTTTCTGTAAACAAAAGCCCTTAAATATTGGCAATTGCAAAAAATAGTGTAAGCAAATAACCTCATTTGGAAAAGAAATAATCAGTGAACAAAGAATCTAGCTATGAAGCCATTCGATTTTTCTTACTGTCAGATAGATCCTGAAAATAACACAGACCAAATGGAAAGCAAACAGCTCAATTCCTAGCAAACTTTCACCAACAAACATTAGTAATATCTCAGGAAAAAAAGGGAAAATTATTTGTCTGCCTGCAAGTTGTTGCAGTTAGATCATGAGGATTTGCAAAATAAATTCTCTCGCTATAAGCTACCGTTTTCATTCCTGTATACAAATGGGAGGGATTGTGTCTTTCCAAAATGGACTAAATTTCTGTGGAACAATTTTTGTAATGTAAATCCTCGTGTGAATCAGAACCTTTATAATAATAATCAAAAGAAGGAAAGTTTGCAGTCATTTTAGTTCATACAAATCAGCTTTTGCTGATCTTGGTGATCCCTAAGAACAAATAAAAAATATTACAGAAGACTATCTAGTTCACAATTATCTTTCTCTACAGACCAGACAGTTTGGATGTTTTGTAGCTACAGCTCACCAGGCAAAGCTTGAATGGCTGCAGCCACAAGAGATGCCTGCACTTACTCAAAGCCCAGACCAGTCTAGGCAGCCAGTATTTATAACATGTTTTCATACTATTTAACTTGTTAAACAGATTATGCATAATATAATAGTTTCCAAAACAAAGATTCAGTTATATTAAGCCTGTAATTTCTGAGAATTCCTGCTGTTCTATTCTGAAGCTCTGTGTCCAAATGAATCTGAGCTAAAAAAGTAGCAGAGAAAAATATAGCTCCATCTTACACTTCCCATGAGATGTGGTTTGGCTGCTCAGTTCGTGTCACTTAGGAATTAGACCCACTTGTGAAGGTTCAGAGTTATTGGGCATGCTAAAATGCAACAATGTTTTAGTTATTCATCATCCCATTTCTGGCCTATCTCTGGTATACTGAAGAACCTGGGAACTGGTGCTGTACCACAGAGTAACTGCAGGGCTCTGGAAGTTCCTTTAAACTAAAGTATTATTTAGCCACTGCTGTAAGCTTTCTAGAGAGGTGTTCTCATACTCTATCACACATTAAGAAGAACAGACCCCTGGTATTGTATAGAACCAGTATTCTGATCTCATAGCAGAAATGTCTCAAAGCTTGGTTTGGCTTTGCAGAAATGTAAATTCTCATGACTGGCCTGAATAACAGATAGCAGGGCGAATAGTTCTGTTAAAATCCTAACAAAGAAGAAAAGCCTCATGTCTGGACACATCTTGTCACTCTACTGTCTTATGTAGTTTTCAGGGGACTAAGAAGCTAAAGCGCTGTATTTGTCTATCCTCTTGGAATTACACTGCAATCAGTCCAAAGGTTGCTTTGGCTCAATTGAAGCAGACCCACACAGTGGAAAGCAATAGCTCTGTTTTCCAAGTTTGGTCCAAAATCGTGGGAGCTTTCACAACAGTTAGTGTCCTTCTTGCTAGATTGGCCAATCTTGTGTGACACTATCAACATAGTGCTGTCTTACACCTGAGTCTTGAAGCTTGATCCCAGGTATTTCTAAAAGATATAGCATGAAATAATGTCTGATGTCTCCTAGGTGCCTTACAGTATACAGGTATATCTTTATGTATATCTTATGATATACAGGTATATATTTCTGCCTTGACCTGCCTCAAGAATCCAGTATTTAGCATGAAGTGATTATCAAATGTCATAAGGGAACTCCCTCATCTGGGCAGAAAGGATCCAAAAAGAAAATAAGTGCCTTACAGAAGAATGATGATTATGGAGGTGCTTGCCTAGTGAGCAGAAGAAGTTTCATTTACTGTGCTCTGGTAGAAGAAGAAAGGAAGGATTTGTGGGACTAGAAAGGGAGAGGTCAGAGAATTCATCACACCACCTTCTTGCAGGTGAAATAGTGTATGAGATTTTTTTTATTTAAGTATTAAATGGCGTAAGGAAGCAGTTATGCAAACAGAAACAGTACCCTGCCCTTGTCATACCACATAGCAAGACTATTTCTGGTCTTGCTGAACATCTTATTAACAGAGGAAAAGAGTTTGCTGACCCTTCTCCTTCTTTGATCATTAATGATTGGGGTTGCTTCTCTGGCAGAAAGAAGTCTCATAAAAAACTTTGTATGAGAAAAAAGAATATCATATTTGCTATTTTCTGGTTAAATCATATAAATATTTTCTGGTCAATGAAAAGTAAACTCATCACTTCCTTCATGATCCAGCTGTTTCAAAAAGTGAAGTCTGGTCAGCACTGTATTTTGTGAGGTGTGTTAAGCATGATCTGACAACAATCGAGGGCTTGAATCCTACAGAGCCCTAACTGCAGACTATACACAGTTTCTGATTCCATAGTGCACATGAGCATGGTCTGGATGCTGAGCTACATGGCCCATCAAAAAACAGTCAGGTCCAAGAACGCAGAATGTATGGAAAATGGGTAGCTTCAGAGTTAACAGAGGAGCCATATATGAGTTCTGAGCAGTTCAGTTTTTAATATAAGTATCTTAGACTCACTTTGATACCTAAAACCTTGAATAGAACTTGCCCTAATTTGTCACGTTTGGTCAAACACCAAACTCTTTTGGCTTTGCTGTTTCTAAGTAAAAATTAATAGACTAAATTTGACTTACCAGAAACACAAAATCTCAGTGTGGAATGTTAGTTCTTGAGAACATCTTTAAGTCTGTTTTGGTCGAGATTTTGCTCAAGTAAAGCAAGAATCTAATTTAAGTGCTACTGCAAATTAAAACTTCCATATGACTTGCCATATACAGAATAATCATGGAATTCAAGATTACTACATTAAAAACAGAGAGGAAATTTAAGTTTTAGTTTTCCTTAAGGACCTTTTATTGGTTGATTGTTTTTTCGTTTAGATTTTTTTTTTTTTTAGTTAATGAAAGTGTTTTGAAAATGCTATAGCTAATAAAAAAATCGACAAAGAAATTAAATCAAGATGGTTACAACTATTGCTTTCCTTGAAATAAGAACTGCTGCTCTTTTCCAGTCCTTTTGTTTTATATGGTTCTATGCTTACATGGCAACTTCATATCCAAAAAAAATTCAAGAAATACATGCAGGAGGCAGGGGACTTTTTTCTGAACATTCACAACTGCTTTCAATAAGCATGGGAGGATGCACTAAAAAGAAAAGTTCCATTTGTATTCAGTGACTCCTCCTTATTTTCCTTCTTTCAATCCAGAGATTGGCATTGCTTGATGTTAAATCAGGAAATAAGAAATAAGTAAATCTTTATTAATTTTATAAAGGAAAGAAGGACTTCCTAAATCAGAATTAAATTAAACCTGAACATATTTAATAGAAAATAATTATGTTATCTCTATTTTATTTAGTTTACTTTCCTTATAGGGATGGGCTAAAGAAATGAAATTACTGAATTAAATATTATTGGTACAATAAACAAATATCTATTATAGAAAATATAACTCAATTTACTAGAATCAGAATCCATAAGACATATCCCCAGAAATTAATACAGCAACATATTTTTGGTGGTTACTTTCACGGTTTGAGTAAACTGCATATCTGGCAAACTAAAAATCAGTTTTTCTTGATAGAAAATTCAGAAAATTTAGTAAGAATAAGAATATGTCTGACCCTAATGCAAGTATGTAATTCTCACAGAAATGCTGTTTATGGAATTTACCCCTCAAAATGCCATCTATTGCATACAAGAATAAAAGAAACCGACTTAAGACTTCATTATAATGAAATAATCTCATATAATTACTTAATTATAGTTAATTCATTAATTCTCTTTTAAATTGTAAGTCATTAAAAGTAGACATTGATACCATGATGTCCTGGGTTCAGGACACATGACATACAAAGAATGCTTGCAATAATAACTATTTTTTCTACTTAATTATGCCATCCTGTCTGAAGAACACTCTTGAAATCTTCACCTTTCTACTCTTTTAAGGGAATGTTTCTACTCAATCTGTAAAAGGCAGGAAGGAAGACCACCTTGAATCACCTCAACCTTGAATCAGCAACATTCTTTTTCAAACACAATCTAGAAAGTGCACTTTACTCTCCATTGGTTTACTGGGTTATCAAAAAGTAAGCTATAAGAAATTCTCAATTAAAGTTTATTTTTTCAATCTACCTTCTTCTCATCTATTATAATGCAAGAAATTGCACAAATTATATTCCAAACAATGTAGTAAAAAGGGTGTAAACATTTTAGCAAATATTTAGCACATTAATGATGAAATATTTGGCTTTTGGAATGATACAGGGAAAATTACATTGAATACCAGTTAAGCTTTTACCCAAAGCCCCCCACATTTCCCGCAGGGAAAAAGTCCTTTTAGACATTTCAGGATTTGGAAATGTGATTTTGTTGTATAGACAATACATTGGACACAGTGATTCTAGTTCCACCCTATGTAATCCCCAGGTAGAACAGACGTATCATAATCATGAGAATAATCCTCTCTAAGAATTAATAGTCTGATTATATGATAATATTCCTGTGCTATATCCTAAATCAAGGGGCAACCTCTCTCATAAGAAAAAAAAAAAACAAAAAACAAAAACCAACAAAACCAAACCATAATTCCTTTGCAATATTATTCATAACAATCCAGGAATTTTATCCAGACCTTGCTATTCTACTGCTCTCACACCCTTACCCTAAAGTAATTGAACTTTTACAAAGATTAAGTTGGATTTGCAGGAGTGATGACAACACCATACTCCTGTCGATTAATCTCTTAGGCACATTCAGACATGATATGACACACCAAATAATGTTGGCTAGGTCTCAGGAGCATTAACTACAGAGTTCTATCCTAAGAAAGACCTGAATGTTAGGAGGAATTTTGTAAATGACAGTTTGATAATCAGAAAAACATGTTAAGGCTCAATGGTATCCAGTAATAGCACCTAGAACGATAATTTGTTGGTAAAGCCAATAGATAATGTACTGGCCCCAGTAAACTGGTACAGCTATTACTTGGTCAGAATGAATTCATGCATGCTGAATTAGTCCTTTGCAAGAAAGTAAAGCTATACAGGTAGCTTGGCCTGTAAAATTACCTGTATTAAAGTCATGAGTAACCTGATCCAGCTTCAAAGTTGAATCTAAATACAAAGTTGATCTTTCTTTGACCAGGGTGTTGAATTAGATGACCTTCAGGCAACCCTTTCAGCCTACCTTATTCTTTAAGTTTATAAAGCCAAGTAAGCATGTGAGCTGAGGGAAAAAGAAATATATATATTTCATACAGATACTTTGGAAATTCAAGGACAGGAATGAATAATGAAGAAGAAATATCGGAAGAATAAAAGAATGATAGCTGCATTCTTCATGTGATCTTCTGGAAAGTTAAACTACACTATGCCATGTTTCTTTAGCTGAGACATGCACAGCAGAGTGCAGTAAGAACAAACTACATGCACTCCTAGATTCCTATTTTGCATCCTCTCATTTTGAAGCTTCATAATACCAAGGAACCTTCTTTAAAGTCTGATGGTACAAGAAAAGCCATTCCAAACCCTCTTAATTCCATTTGCTTTGCCTGTAAAGTAAATACAGAAAAAAATCCTCCAAGTTCAGGGGCATTTTTAACTGCGGATAAGCAAGAAACACTACAGAAACATTGGTGAAGACTTCTATTCAGAAACTGATTTGTACTATTTTTGAACCATTTAAGTCTACCAGAAACCATGAAGATTTACAACTGGAACAGGTGATCTTTCTGTAAAAAAAAAAAAAATTAAACATTGCGTACCATAAATTATTTTCAGTTACAAAAGGCTATACAGTTACAAATAGCAGTACAGAAACTACTGTGTGCCCATCCAGGACACAAGTGAGCAAAGAACAGATGTGCTCTAATACTTCATTTCAAATGTCAACATCCGTTCTATTGCTGGTCACTCTACCTCTATCACTACTCCTACTTCATGCCAGTGGGACTACTGACACAGTGAAGTGCTGTCCAACCAATGTCTAGCACTCTCCAGAGCAAAAGTTGAAAGTTTTCTTCTGTGATTAATGTGAATAATGACCAAGAATAATTCCAGTCTTTTGAACTGCATTCTGCTGTGGAATGAGCACTACCCCAAAGAAACAAGGAGGACATAGCAACAGAACGAAAAGTTAAGTTGCCCCCTTAAAAGCAGTTATTTCAACTGTTAACATTCCCCCTCCCCTACATTGCCTCTGGCAATTCTTGTGGCCTCAGTCTTGCTACGCTTTCTTCTCTTCCCTCTTCCCTACATTACTGCTGTTTCTTTGAGATTCAGTAAAGCCAGTATTTATCTACGGAATCCTAGAACTTGTGAATGAAACTTAAAATCTTTTCAACTTACTTTCTCATCCCATTTTCCTAGTGCTGCTTTCAAAATATTCATTAGAACAGTGTTTGGTTTACAATTCTTTCCCTACTTTTTAAATTCTAGGTGTAAGTATACAGGTAAGTTATTCAGTGAGAAACTAAATATTTCAAACACTATTGTCAGTACTTAGATGTATTAGTTTAAAATGACAACAACCAAACCTACCTGCAAGGTGGATTCTCTGTGTAGGGTGTCAAATATTGTCTTGTAAGAGTTTCAATCACAGAAAATATGTATCTGTACTTTAATAGAACTACAGGAAGAGAATATTTAGAAATTGTGAGTATGAAAGGACAGAAATAAGTACTTATTTTGGGTAGTGATATTGAGGAGGGAAGCAATTTTTAGCAATCAACATTTTTTAAATGCTAGAAAATCAATGTTTTTTTTAAGAAAAAAAAACAACAAAAAACAAAACAAAAAAAACTTTGAAGACATCTGAATAGTAAAAAATATTAATAACTAATCATGATGCATTAAGCACATGCAAATTTGTTATTTAGTTGAAGAGCAGAAAGAAACTGAGTGCTGGAGCCTGAAGTCCCTTATTTATAAGTGCATCTTTTAGCAATTTATGCTTAGCATGGTATATGCTGGGTGCCAACAATAATATGCTCACATATTAACATTGTCAGCCTAACTGAAATAAGTTATATCTGAGGAAAATAATAGGAAGTCATTCATTAGGAAAGCTAAGTGGTGTGCAGAGAATTGTCTGTACACAGCCAATGCTGTCAATGTTAATTTCAAAGACTGTGATAGCAGAACTATTGGATAAAATATTCACTTTTCAAATATGCAGTGAGGTTTCAGATCCTTCTCTGTTCTGCTTCAAACTAAATCCTGCAATATACGTGTGGCTAAACTCAGAGACAGCTGGAGGTACTCTGGGACTCTCATTCTCAATCAGAAGGAATTAAAGGTCTGTATGTAATTGCAAAGATATAATCTCATTGGGATGCCAGAGATGTCATGGAATAGCTCACATGACTGGAGTGTGCCAGTGGCTGGATTTGGGGTGTTGAGGAAGGAAAGGCTAGGACAGCAGTGACGGGGTGTAGCCCTTGAAGTGAAGGAGCAGTGGCAATGCATGGAGATCTGCCTTGGATGATGAAGTAACTGAGAGCTTATGAGACACTATTAGAGGGCAGACCAACTTGTTGGCATTGTGTTGGGTGTCTTCCTGATCGGGAAGAAGATGACGCTTTTCCCAGACAACTGAAGTTCACAGACTCTGGTCCTCTTGGGGGATTTAAACTAGCAAAACATCTGTTAGAGGGTCAACACAGCAGGGCACAAGTGATTGAGGAGGTTTCTATAGCATATTGATGACACTCCCTAACCCAAGTGTTCAAGGAACCAACTAGGAAAGACAGTCTCCTGGATCTCATAATTACAAAGAACAACTTTTTGGGGGCATGACAGCTAGGGATGGAGTTGGTTACAGTAGCCATAAAATGGGGGATTTGAAGACTCAGAGAAAGGAGCAGAGCAAAAAGCAGGATCACAACTCTGGGCTTCAGGAGAGCAGGAGAGCAGGACTTCAGAGTTCAGGAGCCTGCTTGGAAAAATCCTTTGAGATGGTGCAGGAGCGGAGGCTAGCAGAGCTAGCTGATTTTCAAGAATCAGCTCCTCTATGCTCAGGAATAGTTTATTCCAGTTTTCAGGAAATCAGGCTAACACAGATGAAATGTTAAAACACAAACAAAAAGAAGCCTATAAGAAGTGGAATGAGGGACAGGTGACCCAGGAGGAATACAGGAATGCTCTCCAAGTATGTAGGGATGGGGTTAGGAAAATGGAAGACCAGCTGGAATTAAATCTGAAAAGGGACTGAAAAACAAGAAGGGCTTTCAGAGGTACGTTAACAGCTGGGGATAAGGGAAAAAAAAAAAACCAACAAAAAAAAACCCCAAACCCTGAGGGTCGTGATAGACACCAAGTTATCCATGAACAAGCAATGTGCCTTTCTTGCATAGAAGGATAAGTGTAAAGAACGAGCCAGAAAGCGAGGCTCTTCTCAGTGGTGCCCAGTCAGATGACAAGAGACAATGTGCACAATTTACCTTTTTTGTAAGAGATAAATGCACAGGTTTGATTACAAATGCATCTTATTGATGAAATTGAAGTCAAAGGTTTAAAATTCTTCTCCTTCCCCTCTAATTCATTGATGTATCCAGTGAAAGATAACAGTTCTAAGAGTTTATAACTTGAGTCTACAAACCTTTTGTAGTGCTACTGTAAATTATGTGTCCTAATTTTCATTTTCATTGAAATCCAATATGAAAGAATAATTACTATTTGTCTCTTATGAAATGAAATGAAAGTGCCACAAAATTAGAATTTTAGGGGTATGAGGACAAAAGAAGTAGCAAAAATCTGACAGAGGTAGCCAGATTTTTAAAACAGCATCGAAGTGATGCTGTTTTAAATCAGTGCATCTGCACTGTTTATGCCTCTCTCTCAGTCTACGTCTGTTTCACCTGTTAGCTTCCAGCTCAACAGCCTTCAGGCTATCCTAAGGGCCAGTTCTACCAAAACGCTGAAAGATTTTTCCACATCTTACCTAATTATTTTTTCTAGCACAAACAGACTTCAAATCTTGAAAAAAGAAATGCAAATTTCTGTCCTGTATGTTCTGCAGCAAGTGTTGTTTCCCACAAAAAAAAAAAAAAAAAAAAGAAAAAAAATCAAGCATATTTATCCACCAGTGGGTGTTTTCTGCAAAACTTATTTTTGAGAATGGAAAGTATTTTGTTAGCATGTTTTCCATATGCTTCAGTTCATATATATCAATAGTTATTATATTGTCTAGATAACACATACTGCATTTTTTTTCCTTTTCTTGCATTCACCAAGAAGTTATAATATAACAGTCGATTCAGCTGTTTCATTTTATATTTTTTTCATCTGTTTTGCTGATTCTAGGCAAATTAGTCTCCAAAATTTCACTTACCCATCATTTCTTGTACCCAGAAGAATAAACTCAAGTGTTTTCCTGTACTTCTGCTCTCCAATGTGTCCACCTCTAGTGAAATGTGAAGGAAGGCTGCATCCTTGTGACATTTACAGGATCTCAAAAGAAGGTAGGTCAAGGTTCTTAGAATCCTTATTTTAGGCACTGTGAAGGATCAGGCATGAACCAGGTCGTATGTGATTCATTATTGTGTTATAAGCATCTAAATAAACCTGAAGAAAATTGTTTGATTCTGCTAGTCTCCAAAACTGAGGGATACACAGGTTTTGTGTAGTTCTACATGTTAAACACTGATGTTTCCCTGTAGCTTACTTTCAAAAAAACTGTCTAGTACCTAAATTTGATTTGTTTCTCTCCTTCTGTAAAATTTTTGTGACATCTCTTTTGGGTACAAATATTTTGGTTACTGTTGTCCTGAAAACTGTAAAAATCAGTAATTTGATGGCAACTGCTGTCTAAACTTTAAAACTTTTCATTCCGTTTTTTTTCATAATAATTTTGATTATTCTTCTTCAAACTCACTCCAATATTTGCATCTTTATTATAAATTGCTTCCAGAATGTAGCACAATATTCTAGCTGGAGCTCCACTGCTGCCATATCATCAGTTATCAATCTAATTTTCACTGATATTGATTGATGTGGTAGAATGATGTGATACTATGAAATAGATTACTTTTTAACTGAATTAATGTTTAAAGTTAGCTTTCTGGCATTCAATCTATATTTTTGTAGGGCATAATCTAGAAGAAGGTAAAAAAATGGGTATATTTAAAAGAAAAGAAAAAAAATCTAATCATTGAAAATATGCAGATATTTCAACAGCTAGATTTGTTCTGTGCCAGGATGAGCAGGGCCTTCTGCACTGAATAATGGCCAATAATGTGAGATCTGAATTCCTACTCTGCTTGAATCAGACTCAGGCTATTCTTTGAGGTATGTGGGATAGCTTCCCCACATCCCCCAAAACAACCGCATTTATTAAACTGTGCAAGACGTGATCCTTACTATTCTGACCTTGTCTGAGAGTCTCAGTCACACAAATTGTGATGAATTTTGATCTTCATGAGAAAGAATCCAGAATTGATGCATCACAAGTCTGCAGATTTTTCAAACCACTGCCAACTAATAGCTCAGTCATTTTTTATTAAAACATATCTAGTTAATCTTTACCATCCATGATAAAAAATTCAGTGGTTTGTCTGTAGTTGATTGCTTGCTTTTGACCTTATGGATCAGATTTACAGAAGTTTAAGTGTGAAATGTGATGGAGCCAGGCCATTCTTGTGCAATAAAAAAAAAAAAAAATAAATCTAAAAGTTGCAAAGATCTCTCATTCCTTTCCTCCTCTGTTAAAGACCGAAGAAAGTACTGACTGTCCAGAGAGTCCTCTGAGACAGTTCCATCACATGCATTGGGTATCTAATCATTTTACTCCCATCCTACCCTCATCCCTGTATCTGTATGTCCGAAGCTATTGTGTGGTTGTTGGTTTAACAGAACATCACTGCTTTACAGAGCATGTCTACTAAAAATGGTGAAAATATCAGCTTGAGTTTGTGTCACTTAAATGAATGGTTTAAAACCCTAGTGTGTGTGTGTGGATGTTTTGGACATGCTCAATTGCTAGCTTACAGTATAAATAGAGTCAAATACAATGAACCTTTTTCTAAAAACAAAGCAAAACAAATAAACAAGCAACAACAAAAAACCCACCATGACTGAAAGACAGAGAACTGGCATCAAAGTGTTCTAGTGATCGTCATGAAGGACTGGTGTTTCCTGAGAGTCAACTGCGTATCCTCCATAGGTACGAAATCCCATATGGCTTTTTTTTCATTTTAAAAGATACAACTTTTTTGATAATAACAAGGCCTGATTTGTCATACTAAAACATTAAATCATAAAATGGTTTGGGCTGGAAGAGACCCTAAAGATCATCTTTTTCCAGCCCCTCTGACATAGGCAGGGACACTTCGTGCTAGACCAGGTTGCTCAAAGCTCTATCCAGCCTGGCCTTGAACGCTTCCAGGGATGGTGCAGCCACAACTGCTCTGGGTTGTGTCTCACCACCCTCATAATGGAGAACTCTCTAATATCTAATCTAAATCTACCCTCTTTCATTTTAAAGCCATCCTCCTTTTCCTGTCACTACATGTAATCCTAAAAAGTTCCTATCCAGATGTTTTGTAGGCCCCCTGCAGGTACTGGAAGGCTGCTACAAGGTTTCCCTGGACCTTTCTTTTCTCCAGGCTGAAAAGGCCCAACTGTTTCAGTCAGTCTTCATGGGAGAGGTTCTCCATAGAATCATAAAATCATAGAATAGTTAGGGTTGGAAAGGACCTTAAGATCATCAAGTTCCAATCCCCCTGCCTTGGGCAGGGACACCTCACATGAAATCATGTCACCCAAGACTCTGTCTAACCCAGCCTTGAACACGGCCAGGGATGGAGCATTTACAGCTTCTCTGGGCAATTCATTCCTATGCCTCACCACCCTAGCAGTAAAGAACTCCTTCCTTATATCCATCAGCCCTCTGATCATCCTTGTGGCCCCTTCTGGACTCTCTTTAACAGCTCCACATCTATCTTATGTTGTGTGCCCTAGAGCTCAAGGCAGTACTCCAGGTGGGGTCTTACAAAAGCAGAGAAGAAGGAGAGAATTAAGTGTCTAGCTGAGATATATAAATTTAGAAATGCAATTAGGTGCTTTATATTTTTTTCTAATATCCGTGTGAGGAGATGAGAAATCTTCAAGACTGATTTCACACACCCCTGTCTCTGACTTCCTGGATATTTCTGATTTTCCACTAGAAAAGTAGGAAACAATGCACTATGACATATTACTGAGTATTATAATTGAGGAAAATCATTGAAGGAAATCAATGGAGGTTGATCTTTAAATTTGCATCCACCATAACAGCTTTATTGAAGTCTCAAGTTTTAAGAATCACAGTGTAACTACACATACATTAAAGGTACTGCTGGATTAATTTCTCTGTGCCTTCATTTTCCATCTAAAAAAAACCCCAAAACAACAACAACAGCAACAACAACAAAAACCCACAAAATAAAACAAAAAACCCAAACAAAGAAAAAAACAAACAAACAAAAAACCCAGACTACCAAAAGCCCCACAGAACCAACCCAAAACCCCTCCTACCTAACTGATCAGTATTAGAAGCTAAGAATAAACCAGTGAAAGCCTATGAGAAGATTTACCCGTCAGAGAGTTTAAAATATGACTTCTTAACCAAAAATCTTAACGTGTGTATCGCAGATATGCATATGCACATATTGTAGTTTCTCAGGAGATGACTCATGCAGTTTATATCTTGTTATATGTTCTAATCATTTATTTGATTTAAACAAGATGTTTAACCTAACAACAGCTATTCTGATCAGCAAAGAGAACTTAAATTAACATTTAAACTTCTTTTATTCTGAGATAAGTTAGAATTATTAGGTGAAGAGAGGAGACTTTTATAAATGAAAAAATCTTGGAACTCTCCCCAGTCAACATGACAGCAGGCATAGCAAAGTTTAAAATGTAATTTAGTAGCTAGCTGAAGAATTTCAATATAGCTATTCCTTAATTTAAATAAAAATATGTAAATTAAAGGAAAACAGAGAAGGATTTGGAGACCTTATATGACAAAAACTGTGAGCAAATTTGAAAAGATGAATCCTTGAAACTCACTATAACAAACCTGTTGTTGCAGTCTATGGTAGACAAAAACTCTTTTGCTTCTTACTGATTGGAATGTGAATAATAAATCCTGTGGTCAGATACTATACTCAATTATCTGCTTCTTAAAGATACAAAGCCCTTATTGTCCTGATTAAGGCAGGTGGAAATTTAAGGTTGTACAGCAATCCCTAGTCCAGCCACTTCTGGATATGCAGTGTAAGATTTTGACATTTTCGACTTTTTACATGACTAATCTTACAATCTTAATGATACTCCTTTGATGCTTATCTTCAATGAGATGGAAAATCTGCTCAAAATTAGTTTTCAGCACATCTCAGATCTTGGCAGATGGAGAGACCTTACCATCAGCCTCTGAAATAAATGAATGTTATAAAAATGAATATGCCTTCTGTAACTCTGCATGTCCTAAGAGGTCTCCTGGTTATCATCCATCTATATGACTGTGCGAAAATTAACTTGATTTTTAATTATTTCACTTGCAGGCAGATGTGAGGAAAAAAAATTCTGCTGGAATTTGCAGCATTTGTCTGACCTGGAAACTTTTGTGTGCCCATCTTGCAGCTTTTTCAGATTACCCTTCATTTTTTTCTGAAAAACTAAATTTCATAATGTGGCACCACTAAGCTTTCACTGCAAGAATGAAGTTTCGACTTTCATTTACAGAGTGAGTGGGGTTAGACTACTTACTCCAGCTTAAACTGCAACATGCCTCCTGCAAGATTGGTTACTAGACAATATACATCTCTTTGGCATAAATTTATATATAATCACTACTTGGAAGTTGAGACTAAACTTTGGGGTGAAGGTACTGAAAAGTCAACAAAAAATATTATGTGAGTGGATGGATTAGGAGATAGATCGTGTCATTCAGTTGATTTCAGAAGCCCCCCTTCAGCCACTGTAGTATTAACACCATTCAATGTATATAGGCTATCTATATAGATGACAGATATATCTATCACCAATCCATCAAATGTGAAGAACTAACATATCCTTAAGAATCTGGTTTTGGTGGGTTTTTTGGTGGGTTTTTTTGGGTTTTTGTTTTGTTTTTTTTTTCTTCTGTTGTTTCAATTTTATTTTTATTCAGGACAGATAATACCAAAAAGTGATATTTCTTTTGATGTGAACAGATTTCACATCTTTTGATGTGAAAAGAGTGTAGCAGTTTCAATCAGTCAGCTGTATGCAGCCTGTAGCAAATACTTGACCAAAAGACTTTTCTCATTTTCAGTCATTGGTGCCAGTCCTCAGACTAAGATTTGTGTACATCGATGAACCCAACCCTGTGGAGAAACATCCTGAAAGACATTAAAGCCTTTATTATTGATTATGATTAAGATTGACCCAAGAACTTGTCCCATGCTCTGTCTGCCAAACCAGACATGCTGGAGTTGCAGATTACTGAGATGTTCTGGGTCTCCCCCAGACTTCAACTGTCTTGGCTAAAATAAGACAAAAGATAAATCCAGTAATGGTAAGTAGATGAATATGATAATACTTCCTAGAACTATGTTTTGGGATATATTCCAGCATCTTGGAAGTTGTGGAAAGTCAGATTATCTACAGCAGTTCTTGTAGCCAAACAACATATATTACTTCAGATGGAAAATATATTCTCTCCAGGGGCAGAATTTTGGCACATTAGCTTGGGGAAACTAGAAGGAAAGACATGAATGTAGCTTTGAAGAATAGGGACCTTGAGACAAATCTTAAAGGCTTTCATCCAACTTTTTACAACCTTTGATTAATTCAAGAAATTGAACACTAAGAGGTCTCTTTCTGCTGTCTTAATCTCTCCAGTGTTTCCCTTACCCCTGTAGACATCCTGTCTCCTTGCCCAACAAATCCTCCAGCTCCCTACTTCTAGTTTGGCTAGTCGCTTGGTGTTTTTCCAGTTCACTGGTCTGCTTTTCTGCTGCTACAGCCTTTAACTACCCTCTTACTTATGTATAAGTGCTTCCTAGTCCCAGCTTTTTATTGGAAATATTCTGTAGAGTCATAATGAGTATGTGTTGTTTTGTTGTATTGAGTGCTAGGGCAGATCTGAGAAGGCTGTTCGCAGGCAGAATCTTTTGGAGGTTTTACTGATGTGTGTTATCCAGCTTCTGCTGAGTCTTAAAAGCCTATAGTTAAATACCATTTCTGCTGTCTCTACTGTAGAGTACAAGAAATGTCTGCTTTCACCAGCTGTTAGATTCATTAAATGATACCTCAAACTGAGTTTTGTGGGCTTCATTTAAAATTTATGTGTTTTCATATTGATAATAATTTTTTCTTGTTCCTACATTTATGAAAGCATGTGAGAACTGTTCAGGAGATGATTTGTAATAGATGGAACATCCTGATTTTACCAGTAACATAACTTCTGAGGGAGAAAGATTTGTCTGTAGCACTAGGACAGCTACAGTAGAACAACTGGTTTGGCATTGGATCCAGCCTGAACTGGCAGCAGCAGAGCTGTTTTACAGGGAAGTACGTATTGGTCTGTCTTCCTGATGGTCAAGCTATGACCATTCCAGCAGCCTGTAGCTCCACAGGTCCTAAGGAGGAGGAAGCAAAGCCTGCATTGACCCAGCTAGGTCAAAAGCCTGGATTGCAATTTTAATTTGACCTGGGTTGTATATGACGATGGGCTTTTTAGTGATGGGGCTCAAAGTCCTGAATCTGAAGAGAGAATAAAATTTGGTCCAAACTATTATATAGTTAATTGAGTTTCTTAACAATTTTCATGGGTCTTTTCTGATGTTTTCACTTATTTCCAACTAAAATTAACATATAATTTCATTTTTTCAAAAGAATAAGGATTACCAAAGAGAATAGAAAAAATCTGCAAAGGTGATTGACTGGGCAGATTTTACTTTTTCAGAGTTAACAATAGAAATATGTCTATGTAGGAATTATTGAGTCATAACAGCAGCTAATTTAGAAAAAGATGAAAACACCCCTTGAAGATATTTGAAGAAATTGCTAATGAGTCTTATGCTACACTGAAGTTGTTTAGATCCATATTTTAATCCTCTCCCTAAAGTACTCTCTTTCTGAAGAACCACAGAGAGCTGCCTTACGGATAGCTTTGCTGATGTAAGCTAATGGTCACAAAAAAGTCAACACTAGAAGCTCTTTGACACATCTGAAAATGAACCTGATAAAATACTTTCTTCCAAAATACTGACCTGATTGGCTTTTTATGTGACCCCATGAGTGCTGGTGATTAAAATGGCAAGAATTTGGAATATAATATAAGGGAAGGTGGAGAAGAGGCCCCAGGAAGACAGGACATTTGCTTAAAGGAGCAATGAAGATTTATTTTGGCTTTTATTATTTGAAGCCACAAACTTAAAAGCACATTGAAACTTCAATACTCTGCAATACCAACGAAACATCTGATCTATTTTATCAGTGATACTTTTTCAAACAAGTGATGACTTCTTCTAAGTCTTTAAAACATACTATGTGTAATGGTTGGATAATCATGAGCTGATTTAGGAGTTTTTTTTCTCAAGAAAAGTTATATTAGCAGAAATAGCAAAATGTGCGGCGGTAGTTCTGAAATGGAGCTCCACTTGACTTATGAGTGTGAAATAATCCAAAAGATGTGCCGCTAAATAATGGCACGTGCAAATTCATTGCCTCTGATGTCACCCTTCCTTTAAAATTAACACTGAGTTATCAGTACCTTTGGCTTTTTAAACCTGCTCAGTCTTGTATTGTTCTTCTTTTATTTTTTTTTTTTTTTTTTTGTAGTGGTGTCAAACAGGAGAAATAAGAGCTGGAAGCTTACAAATAAACAGAAAAAAACCCAAAATACCCTAGGACCTTGGCTCCAGCAAGAGTTATGCATCAGTAAGAGTAGACTTGTTGCATGCCGATTTTCCCTGTTTAAAAGTTCACGTAATGAATTTATTACAAATGTGTTTTAATGTAGGTCTGTATGCCTGACAATGGTCAATGGGACCTGCAAATGCAAACACAAATAAAAATTAAAACAAACAAACAAACAAAAAAAACCCCAACAAGAAAACAAACCAGAGGCAAAAAAGCCCAACAATTTTCTTTTTTTAAGAATCCTGGCATCTCATACATTGAATGTCTTTTTAACTCGAGAACCTAACTTGAGCACATTTTCATAAACGGTAAGCAAACCGATAAACTTCACTTTCAAAGTGACAGATAAGTCAGATAGTTTCTGTCCATAATTCTGTAATCAATAGATTCTACAATCAATAACTGCATTGGAAGCTACACAGGAAACTGAAATAAATCTATTGACCAGCTCTATTGCATAAGCTAATACATAGAAGATGTTATGAAAATATAATTTGAAATTTAAATAGCATACATCCAAACCTTGGAATTTCCTATCACATTTTTTCTTGGATTCATATTCATTCTCTTTAGTGTATTAAATATAGTCTCACAGAGAGCTGCTTATCTGTAATCCCTAGCTTCAGGGTGTGACACTCTTACAGGAAACCTTCTGTTCAAACTTGATAACCATTAAACATAGGCATTTACAATTTTCTATCCAGTCATGTCTGATTGCATTTCACTGCATTCCCAATATGAGAGCAATGAAGTGCTGCTGCCCAAAACCTGTAATATTAAGCTGTATATGAAGTTGAGTACTGTATTTTCCTTAGTATCTTTCAAGTTATTTAATTACTCTTTTCCTCTTACTGGCATAACTTATTTTTCATAAATGGAAAAAAATCTCAGTCCTGGTTTAGTGAGGGTGTGCTAACAAGGTTGTTAAAATTTTAACAAACAGAGAAACTGAGATATATTTAAAATTGGAACACTTACATATACTAATTCAGGAAATTCAGAAAATTGTCTTTTCTGTAATAACCTTGCTGGAACACTTAATTTAGCAAACATTTTAGGAATAAAACATTTTCTAGGAATAACATGACTACAACAGCAGAAAACCTCCTTTTGTCATTATGAATTACATCTATGCAAGGAAATATGTCACCATGCGTGGATCACTGTAAACAGAACAGTATGTGCAAGTTAGGAAGTGGCATGAGCCCTGAAATAAAAATGGCACCTCTCCTCTAGTTCTGTGCACATCAAATATAAAGCAAACACAAATCTGTGGGATGAAAAAATGCCTTTTTTTGTCTTCCCTTTTTGGACTGCAATATTGAATCAAGAATTAGGTGATGTTTCCATTACTTGAGGGAAGGGAAAGGCTCCAGGAAGAAACGGGAGGAAGAATTCAAATTTATAAACCAAGAGATGAAGAAATATTACTAAAACTGACTCCTAGATGACCCATCATTTTTTTTCTGATAGCTGTATTACTATCTCTCCAGACACAGAAAAGTGGAGAAACTAAAACCTCTTGTTTTCAGCAACACTGAAACAAACAAAATATCCTGCTGGACAGGACATAGAATCTCACGAAAGAAAACAACACTATGATGCATTATCATCAATCTGTGTGAAAAGTGTCGCAGATAATCCATGAACTCGGCAAGATTTTTTTAGGTTACAATGGAGAACCTCTTTAGTTTTCAAACTTAATTCAAATTACTGTTGGAGAATGTTGTATTTTTTTTCTCTAGTCTGTATGAATGGGTTTCTTAGTTAAACTATATAACAAGATGAGCAAGAGCTAGCACACACTGATGTTTCCATTTATCTGATTTTATATGACTTCAACACATTTGGGAGCTATGAGCTTGCTGGCAGTAGGATAGACAGATCCACAGTAATCACACAAAAGAACCAATGAAACTGTGAAAAAAGATTTCAAAAGAATCTTGAGATATCAGCTACTGCATTAAAAACCCAACCCAAACCAAAAATCTAATTTGTATGTGAATTAAGGCCAAGCTCTTTACCTTTCAATTTTTTATTTATTCTTTTGTTTATTTGTCTGTTATTCATGTTTATTGTTTGGGGCTATTACTGCTGTAGTAAAATAGTTACCTTAAAACAAGATAATGATGCTAGAATCTATTTTGTTGTCTTTGACATTGGCTGGCATTTGAAGTGGATGAAAAAAACAGGTCTAGATCAACAGAGTTTATTATTCATTACTTTGCTCTCTGCAGCTCCAAGTTTTGTGTATCTTTCGCAATTTTATTCTGTTTTGTACAGCTGCCAAAATTCTCATTAGTAGTGTAACAATCTGATTCTTTGTCCTGTTTACCATGCCATCTTCCCCAGAGGTGATAATGTGGTTTTGCAAAAGAGGCAAAGAACCGCACTCCAGGAGAAATGGCAGCAATAGAAATGCAGATCTGTAGGACAATATCTGGAAATATGATGCAATCATGGAAGGCATAGGCCCCTTTTCCACCACAAGCATACTTTCTGCTCCTTTGCCTACCCTGTTTTCAACATTTTTTGTACTCTGCATTAACGGATTTGCATCACAACATGGAACCCAAACAGATACCATGCATACGCAGAAAGATAGAATTAGGTCCTGCATATGTGTGGATTTATGTTTGCTCATGTTTGTATATGTAACGGCGATCAGTTTTCCCTTCCCTTCCCTTCCCTTCCCTTCCCTTCCTTTCCCTTCCCTTCCCTTCCCTTCCCTTCCCTTCCCTTCCCTTCCCTTCCTTTCCCTTCCCTTCTTTTCATTCTCTTCCCTTCAATTCTTTTTAAAAATCTATGACAACAGCCATTTTTCTAGATTGAGAGCAAATCAAACTAGTGTATTGCATTTTCTATGATTGTTATCCACTCTTATGCCTAAGAATCTTGTTTTTTTCTCTCCTGACTAATGGAAAAGCTTTTCTTAGTCAAGTATTTACTTTCTTTATCAGTTTAAAAACATTGATAAACAATGAGCAGCAAAACATATGCACAAACTGGTCTTGGCCCTCCTTTTTGCCTTTATTATTTTGATGGTCACTCAAAATTTTAACTTGTGGGAGTTTCTGGGTTTTCCTGTGCTTTTCAGAAGTGCCACCTGCAGATAATGTTGAAGTGTATGTAATTACAACCATGTGCTCCTTTAGGAATGGAACTGTTTGTTTAAATCCTACAAAACAGATAGATATTTCTGAAAGTGTATTTCTCTATATCAAATGTTACTCTTATAGTGATGCAAAAACTGGAAGGATTGTACTTCATGTGTTTAGATAAACCTTCCAAACTTTTAAACTGCTAATACCTGTAAAACACAATCAGATTGAATTTCAGCAATATGACCTTTATCACTGCAGGTCAAATCTGTCATATTCTGGACAAAGAAGGATTGTGGCATTTTTGTTTCTGATATGAGCAGGAAAATACAAAATGACTTCAAAACAGTCAGAATAGCAGCTTTCATCTTTTATTGCTTAGTACATAGAGGATGATAAAGAGGATGCTTAAGACATGCAGCGGGATGATAGAATGTTCAATGACAAAGGAGAACACAAGAAAAAAAGGCTTGATTAATCTCTGAGATGATTTGGTCTGCTGTGTTACACCACCATTCTTGTTTCTGGTGTATAAAGTAGAGACACCCTTTAGCTCCTTTTGAGAATTATTTTTATGTTGAAATTCTATTAGATTTTACATTACTTATTAAAGATTGATAGCCTTTCTGCTATGAGATGATGTTCCTTCAGACGGGAGGCTGAAAAAATTTTTTTCATTGTTAATAATTAATAATAATAATAGTTATAATGTCCCCTGAACTCTATTAATCCACTAGTTTCAAGTTTTTTCTAATAGTCCAAACTGCATTGATAAGGTTGAAATGAAATATCTCAATGATCACACTACCGTAGACCAAAAAAAAATAAATTAGAAATTGTAAGTATAAGAATATGAAGATACCTATGAGAAGAAATGCAAATCTGTATAACACGGGGCTGATTTGTGCTGACACAAATACCATCTGTTAGTGAATTTCACTTCAAAATATCATATTTACCGATTGTTGAGATTTTTGGTGCTCTTTTTTCTGTCTGTGTTTTATGATGTTTCCATCTTCCACGGTAGAATTTTACAGTAGGGCTACTGAAAAAACAGTAGGGTTTTCTGACTACTTCTTGCTCATATTTGTAACAAGAGATAGCTCTGAGCTGTGGCTGGCTTTTTATGACTCCAAAAACTACTAACCATGCCTCAGAGGCTGAGGTTTGGTTTACCTCAGCCACATTTTCAGTTCCTTGGGAATGCTATTCACTGTACTTTAGACAGAATGTCTATAGACTGTAGTTACATTAAGTGTGAAATTATCTGTGCACTGAGGTTAAATTCAGCAAATCACTTCCATAAACACAAAGTAAGAAAACACGTGAAATACTGAAACATTGTGGTAAATTGATCTGACTGGATACAAAGTGTCCACCAAAGCTGCTCTATCAGTCTCCTCCTCAGCTGGACAAGGTAGAGAAAATATGTAACAAAAGGCTGAGGGGTTGAATAAGGACATGGAGAGATCCCTCACTTTAACAGTCAAACAAACTCAACTTGGGGAAATTAATTTTTTTGCCAGTCAGATCAGAGTAAGGTAATGAGAAATATAATCAAATCTTAAAAATACCTTCCCTCCGCTCTTCCCTTCTTCCTGGGCTCAAATTCATTCCTGATTTCTCTACCTCCTCCCACCCCGAGCAGAACGAGGGTTGAGGAATGGGGGCTGCGGTCAGTTCATCACACGTCATCTCCGCTGCTCCTTCCTCCTCACACTCTTCCCCGACTCCCATGGGAGACAGTCCCATGGACTTCTCCAGTGCGAGTCCTTCCCAAAGGGCTGGTCCAGTGTGGGTCTCTTCCATGGGGTCATAGCTCCTGCCAGCAAACCTGCTCCAGCACAGGATCCTCTCTCCACAGGGCCACAGGTCCTGCCAGGAGTCTGCTCCAGCACTGGCTACCCACAAGGTCACAGCCTAATTCAGGCATCCCCCTGTTCTGGTGTGGGGTCCTCCATGGGCTGTAGGTGGAGATCTGCTCTCCATGGACTTCCGTGGGCTGCAGGGTCACAGCCTGCTTCACCATAGGCTGCACCATGGGCTGCAGGGGAATCTCTGCTCCCGCACCTGGAGCACCTCTTGCCCCTCTTTCTGCACTGACTTGGGTGTCTGCAGAGCTGTTTCTCACATATTCTCACTTCTCTCTCCGGCTGCAATTGTCCCTGTGCAGTAACTTTTTCCTCTTCTTATCTTATCCAGAGGTGCTACCACCATTGCTGATGGTCTCAGCCTTGGCTAGTGGCAGGTCCATCTTAGAGCCAGCTGGCGTTGGCTCTATCTGACATAGCAGAAGCTTCTGACATCTCACAGAAGCCACCTCTGCAGCCTCCCCCTTCTACCAAAACCTTGCCACGCAAACCCAAAACAATTGTATTTTTGACACTTTTGAAAATAAACTACCTTTAGTAAAAGGAAGTTAATCTCACTGAAAAATGATGGATATTCCTCAGGATATTCTGATATCCAAATCTGTAGTCTGTTTTTCTGCCTGTTTCACAGTAGATATTTGTCCTGAGATCCACATCTTAGATGATTGCTTTTCCCAGAACAATTCCAGGGCTCCATTTCTTTTTTTTTTTTTCAGTTATTCCTATTAATTTTTGCTCTACTTTCTTCAAAAAAGTTTACACAATGAAGCATCATTGAATTTTGGCAACCCATTTCCCAGGTGAATGCCTTAAACAGGAAAAGGAGCATTCTCTTTGTCATCTACTGAATATTTTCCATCTGCAAAAATACTCTGAGGAAAGGGAAACAATCTTAGGTGAACAGAAATTTTTGTCTGAGTTCCCCAAATCATCCTTCACACGAGCATAGCTGAGGAGAGCATAGGTGTGATTGACACTGACTGACCAGAAAGTGAAGTATTTACAGCAATGCAAGACAGCATTCAATGTTTTATTTCAGTGGTCTTGAAGTGCTCCAAAACCCAGGTCCAAGGTCTAGTTGAAAAACTTTTCAACTAGAGTTGAATCCGGTCAGAGATAAAATAAATATTTGCTTCTGTTCAAATACACAGCTTGATTACTGAAAAGTTGCATGCACATAGACTTCTGAATGATCAAGACATCATCAGAATTATTCTTCACAAAGCTAAACACTTCCTCACAGATTAAGGCTCTAGGAATCTATATATGGCAGTGTCATCCAGGGATGTCTGGAAAACATAGAGCTAGACCTCCATCTGAATATGATCAATGTAATGCTGATCTTCACTTCTCTATTCACCAGGACTCCTCATCAAATGTCTCATACCTTGTGGATGTCCTTAGTAGTATATAGCAACATGAAGGACTTAAGCTTCTTTTACTAGCATACACGTGAAGTTTCTTGTAACTGTATGCATTTCTTTTACTACTGTCCCAAAGTAATTCATTCTCCAGTATATGCATCTTGTTTACAACAGATAAATCAGTTTGAAAAGAAAACCCAGTCATCTGCTTTTAATCTAAATTATGTTTCATGGGGTACTGCAAAACAATTTCATTTTATACTGTATTCTTACATTACTATCACAAAACACTTTAAGGTGTAAGTCAATCATCAGCTAAAGAGAAATAGAAGGTATATAAAGTGAGATTTAAAAGCAGAGCACCGCAGATAGGTAAAAATAATTCATGTACCTTAGGTGCATAGTAGATTGGAAGAGAATAGTTGCTACAGCTTGAGGAAAAAAAAAAAAAAAGAAAAAGAAAAAGAGCAGGGTAGAGAGAGTTTATTTGTTATAAGCTCATTCATATGGTTCCCATCACAACAATTTTCCATGCCTCCTTATTACCTGCACAATATTCATTTTTTTTCTTTTTGTCCTCCTTTGGTTTGAAGCAATTTATTATGTATTGTCCTTGTTATGTGTTGCCGTTGTGGGAAAAAGCGGGTCAAAGATTTGGACATTCCTGTTTGCACTGGAGATAATGAGGTTGCCATCCACCGGTCATGTTCAAGTATGAGCTGTGAATTCAGACTGCTCTCTGGGGAAGGCCTATCCCTGCATTCTAAGGGCAGTAGGGTCATAGGGCTGTCAAACCCATAAAGCTTCCTTCTCAGGTAGGAACTCAAAGAATTTTTCCCTGGGGAGGTATGTGGTGTTGTGAGAAGCCTGTAAGAGGAAGAATGAAATTTGAAATTTGACTCGGTTCTGTCTTCAGCTAGCCAATAGACCTGTGAGCATTACTCTCCTGCCTTCTTGCTTAGCTGTGTGATACAAGGTAGATTGTAACAAGGTTGGTAGTCTAATATCGCAGGATGTGCTTATGCCCAGAAATTCATGGACTTTTTATGACCTACTGTCTTGCTTGGTGTTGGTGATGAGTTAAGTCAAAACACATAGTCATATACATATAGGCTGTAACAGAAATGGCTTAAAGCAATAGAAATTCAGAGTCAGTTCAAAGTGGTGAAAGCTGACAAAAGAGCTTAGATAGGAAAGGCAGGAAAGATAATTGTAAAATTTTAATTTTCAGGGTTATCACACTTAACTTTCACCAATTTTCACTTTCTAAAGTTATGTGTCCATTTACTAATATATTTAATGGGGTAAAAAAGGAGCTATATAACACAGCGATTGATTGTATTATAAGTTTCCACTGATGCTTGCCTTCCTTGACTTCTACTGATCAGAGACCATATTTCTACCTTCGGTGAAACATCCAGCTTTTAGAACACCGGAGTGATGCTTTTCCAACCCACAATGCGTGAGCAAGTCATGAATTTAGCTATTCTAGCTTTACAGGTAGGAAACAAGCTTACAAAAGGCACTGAATTGCTACCTTCCGGCACTGAAATAGTCAAATGATCCAAAGTAAGCAATTTAATATTCTCTTCGCATCAAATATTAAATGCTAAAATTAAATACCTGACAGTATTTTTTGCAAAACTGTTATAGAATTATCCTTTGTGGAGGACATAGTGATTTCATGTATTTTCTTTAATTTTTTAAAATTTTTTTTTAGTTATTATTTTTTCATGACTGCACAGTAACATCAGAATTGGAAACACCAGTTGTTAAGTATAATGTCCAGAAAGAACTAGTCAACAGGCACTTCTGTTTAAATTCTGTCAGTGCAATATGACATACTTGTTACTGTGATCCTTGTTAGAGAATTAGTAAGCTATTTTATAATTAAAAAGTGCTACTCAGCGTGCTAACAATTAGATAAATAACAAATAGCGTAAATGCAAAAGGTTTCTCAACTTGATAAAGAAGAATGAGACACTTTGTTTTCAGCGGAATAATTTTTATTCATGGAATATGAAAGACAACATGAAAATGTATTTTAACATTAGCATACTTCACCTCCTCAGAAAGAACAGGTTCTGCAATTCAATTTGTTTTGGTGATTATTTCTAAAATATTTTAATATAATATTTTCATTGTTTGCCATCCAATTCAAATGCTTATTTGTTCATGGAAAGTAATTAGTCTGCCCATCTTGACTGGTTCATCTGTGCTTTATAACACTATCATTTAATTACATAAAAAGCCAATTCAATTAACCTAATAAATATGATATTTTATTGTTTTGCTTTGAAATCTCAGACATTTTCATGCAGTAATAAGACAGGACATTTCTACTACAATGAGATTTGTTTGATAATGAACCTTATAAAAAATATATATATATAAATCATGTAAATAAATGTGAGCCATTTAAATTGGATTTCTAATATTCTCTCATTTTTTTAAAACCAAACTTTTAACTATCTGAAAATAGCTATTATAGACTCATGACTTATTTCTGATCTTTAGACTAAATAACAGTAATTCACTCAAATGTTTTTCCATTTAGGCCTTGTTTTCTTTTGTTCTGATCACACTTCTTGACTTCTGTCTACCAGGGTCTCTTGAAAGGGTCATTCAGTTTAAATGCAGGCCAAACTGGATGTCTTGCTAGTCTTTTACAATTTCAAGTATGACATCTGCTTTTTTACAGTAACACAACAGTGTGTGTGGTAGTCCTAGACAGGCAAAAATTATGCAGATATAGTTAATCCTGCCTTGAATGTACAAGGATGGCTTGATATCCTTTTTAGTCCTAAAAATTATGTTATAAATATTCAAAAATATTAATTTATTTCACCTCAATATAATTTTGACATTAAAAAAAAAAAAAAAGAAATAGAAGACTGGAAGAGGATCTTTGTGTCAGAAAAATCTAGGCCCTAGTCCAAGTTGGCATCCATATCATGTTCTCTCACTTAAAATGTTCCAGGTTCTTATTTCAGATCTAACTTTTCCTGCCTAGCAATCATGTTTATAATGCACAGAGGGTCCAAGCCTGATCACACTATAAGCAGGATGGAACCTTTCACAGCCCTCAATAATGCATGATAAATTTAAGTCTTAGATGAGTTTTATCCTAGGACAAATCTGAACCAGAATTCAAGCAGCCTTTTTGATATAGAAATTTATATCATTCCACACATATTTTTCTTGAAGTGCTCTATAGGTATGTAGTTTAAGTGAGTTCTACATTAATTATATGTTGTTCAAACATATTTTTGTTTTGCAATTTAAAGTTTTAGTTCCAGCACACATCCTGAGTTTTATAAATATTTTTATATATAATATATATACTATATTTATATTGCATTATATTAATATTCTGAATAATATGTCAAAAGACAAGAATTCTGTTCCTTTTTCATACAGTTCATTATTTCTAAATAACATCTTATTATGCTATCTGTTAATAATTTCTCATAATCATACAGCATTTTTAAATGTCTTTATCAAAGTCTTTAAATAGTTTTTCTTCTAACTTCAAATTACCTTCATTTTTTTGCTTTTTCTGCTCTATCTTTCTGAAGGCTGAATGATTAGAATCAAGCATTCAGCTGTAGATGAGCACATGCCATTGTTTCATCTAGTGCATTAACATTATACTTCTATAATACAAGACTACATTCTGCCAGCAGTGATGCCCTGTAATCTGCTACTTCTGCTGCCCTGAAGGCTGTGATTGCATCCTTTGTTACTTTCACTGTTAACTCCTGGTCAAGGGTGATGTTTTAAATATTCACAGGCTAACAAGAAGAAAATCAACTTCTGTTTCAATGGGAAGCTACATTTATCACAAATGGCAGAGAAGGTCACTGAATAACTTCATCTTTTTAAAAAGCAAAAAATAAAAAGACTGAGAAATCACTCTGCAATAAACAAAAGCTCAAAAATCTCTTTACAGAGCCTTTGGAGAATGCTGAATGAAAGACTTTGCAGCAATACTTGATAAAACCAGCATTTGTTGGTTTTAATGAAGGAAGAACAGAGGAAACCAACACATAAATTCCATGTCTGAAGCAAGAAAAGGTACAGCATGTTGTTGTAGGAAATTACGTTAAATATTATGAAGCACATGTTTAATAGTTTTCAGTCTAATTAGTGTAATTATTTGGCATACTCAACGCAAATGCGCTGTAAGTTAGAGGAAGTGCATTTGCCACCTAGTAATGCAATAGTTCTTTCAATAATGAACAATGTCCTCTTGCATCTCTATATCAGTTTCCCTGGACACATTACACTCATTTCACATGTCAGGAGGTAATGTGTAACTTATATCATCATAAAGTTCATTTGTGCATACCCAGAAAATCTGGTAATCACAGCTTCTTAATTTCTGCATGTTCTGGGTGCACCAGAGTTTAAACCTCTGTATCTACAAATGCAGCTGTTGGAACTGGCTAGTTTTGGCTCACTATGCTAAAACCCGACCTATTTCTGACTTCTGTGTAGATGCAGAAAATCTCTGATGTTTCACATACAAACCCAAAGGTCCTGCAGAGATTCTTCAGTACTGATGAAACCAGTCAGTATCACTTGGCTCAAGGAAATGAAAGGAAAAATATCAAAAAGCCTGGTTCTTGCAGGTGAAGCTGTAGCAAGAAGAAGGGCTTTACTAATTCCAGTCATAGAATCATAGAATCATAAAATACTTAGGGTTGGAAAAGACCTTAAGATCATCTAGTTCTAACACCCCTGCCATGGCCAGGGACACCTCACACTAAACCAAGTCACCCAGGGCTCTGTCCAACCTGGTCTTGACCACCGACAGGGATGGAGCATTCACAACTTCCCTGGGAAACCCATTCCAATGCCTCACCACCCTTACAGTAAAGAACTTCTTCCTTATATCCAATCTAAACTTCTCCTAGTTATGTTTTAACTCGTCCTATCGCTACAGTCCCCAATGAAGAGTCCCTCTGCAACATGCTTATAGGCCTCCTTCAGATACTGGAAGGCTGCTATGAGATCTCCATGCAGCCTTCTCTTCTCCAGGCTGAACAGCCCGAACTTTCTCAGCCTATCTTCATACAGGAGGTGCTCCACTTCCCTGATTGTCCTCATGGCCCACCTCTGAACTTGTTCCAGAAACTCCATATTTTTTTATGTTAAGGACACCAGAACAGTACACAATACTTCAAGTGAGATCTCATTAAAGCAGAGTAGAGGGGCAGGATCACCTCCTTCGACCTGCTGGTCACGTTCCTTTTGATACAGCCCAGGATACAGTTGGCTTTCTGGGCTGCGAACGCACACTGCTGGTTCATGTTCATTTTCTCATCAACCAACACCCCCAAGTCCTTCTCCACAGGGCTGCTCTGAATCTCTTCTCTGCCCAATCTGTAGCTGTGCCTGCGATTGCTCTGACCCAGGTGTAGAGCCTTGCACTTGGCATGGTTAAACTTCATAAGGTTGGCATCTGCCCACCTCATAAGCATATCAAGGTCCCTCTGGATGGCATCCCTTCCCTCCAGTGTTTCCTCATGTTGCTTCACATCATGGAGGATCAAATAAAGGGTGATAATTTTAGTCTAGGGCACCAAAAAACTGTTTATGATGGTTAAGAGCTCCTTTGTAAGCACAGGAATGATTATCAAGAAATAGTCAAAAAAATGTGGCTGGGTGTGGGTCTTTGTCCCAGGCTGCTTCTAGAAATAAAACTGGTCCCCACAGAATTACACTGGTTCAAAACATTTGATTACAGTGCTCCATTATGGTGGTTGCAGCACTGACAGAGATGCTCCTTATTCTCTACTTGCTTCAAGGACAGCTTCTGATAGCGTCATGAACCCCTGTGCTAGCAGTTACAGATAGGCTAAGTCTATCTTCCTTCATGACACTTGAAGTGAAACTTATGGAAAAAATGTTCACTATCTGAAATGGCAATTGAAGGAAAATTTGTAAGTGAATTGAAAAAGGTCTGCAGGACTTGGCACTGAGTGACCTGGAACCAGAAGAACATTTCGGTAGGGGTTACTGAAGTCTTTAGAGCTCTGTTAGAAAGTATTAGTCAAAAAGAAGGCAGGAAAGTAACATCAACACTGAAGTGGAAGAGGCAGTATTACAGAAGATCATGGGCAAGAGGGACAAAGAAAGGGTTGGCCATAGTTTAGGGAGCTATGAAATTCCTATCTGGAAATGGTGCCTAAAGCATGATTTTGTGAGTACTAATTAATGCATAAGTAGTCTTATCTACAGAAAGTGTGTGTTCACAGGACTAAACGGTGGCATTAACCCAAATCACTTGACATGACTTTAACAATGCTCAGGATTTTGCAGTCATCTGACAATAAAAAGCTAAGTTCACCTACTGATTACTTTTGCTGCATAGTTGAGACTTTGAACTATCAAGTTTCACATTCCAAAGCTATGTCCATAGAAAGATTCCATACTTGTGTACTGAGATGCCCAGGGATTCCAATACCAGCAAGCTTAGATATTGGAGGTACAGGCTCAGTGTTTAATTAAGTAGGTACAGCTTCCTGTGGATGTTAAAGGCAATGACTGTTTGAAATCAAAGGGAAGATTATACTGTTTTATAATTTTTCCTAAAGACATGAAGACATGAAAGTTATACACAGTTTTCCAAATAACAGTATGCAACAGGTCAATTGAAGGCATAAAAGACAGATAAAGGCCTAGAACTGTGCTCAAACTGTCCCAAACCAACGCAAAGATAATGTGAGTGATTCAGTAAGTTCTTGTAGGTGATGATGTTCTACAAGGTTGTAATGGTTTGGTTAGTAGTTGTGGCTGACTCAACATCATCTTACTTGTGGAAGTGCTGTGAATGGAGGACACAGAAATACAGTTGTTTGTGTTGAAAATGCTAGCATACATTTTTAATGGCCAAAAAGTCTGATGTCTGCTAAAGTATGATGACCTAGAGTGAAGCCAAGCATAACACTTGGTGAAAAAGTGAAATATAGACATGGCACCACAGATGACAAGATGCAGTGTAAATGAGTGCCAGAGTTAAGCACTTTAAAAAGAAGAACTAGCAGGCTCTGTCTACAAATCGATTAGTGTACTACAAGGGAGTTGCAGAGGTGAATCCATGAGTATACGGGATTTTGCTACAATCTTTCTATCTTTCTTCTTTTTTTACTTTTTTTTTTTTTTAATTCTGTTTTATGGGTACTTAGAAGAAAACATCCTCATCAAACTATCAACAGTTAGAGTTGTCTGAACTGTGTACTGTGGCACACAGTGCAGTCAATTTTTTGATCATAATTTTGCCTCACTGTCTTCCAGAAAATTTATCTTACAAAAACTGCCATGATAAATTTCTTAAGATGCTGAAGGGTGAATAGCTTTGTCTTCTGAAGAAAACAATTTAGAAATATCCCAGCACAAGAGATGCTAATACTTTTAGATAGACTACATCTCCTATTCCATTTCAAGAAAAGATACTTCTTTCTCGGGCTGGTGTTTTGCTTAACATTTTCTTTAACCTTTCTGTGAATAGTAAAATGAAGGGTTAATCTACCTACTTAATCCAGTTACAGGAGCCCTGTAATTAGTTATACACTAAAACAGGCCCAAAATAATGGGATTTGATAATATGGCACAAGAGTTATAGGGTAACAACACTTTTCAGAGGTAGCAGGCAAACGGCCATCTCAAATATCACTAGATATCTGAATATGTGACAATCAAACCTTATGTCTAATTGTATCCACAAAGCATTTCTACTTACTTCTATAATGCAGATCATTACTCAGCTCCCCAAAGCCTATAGTAAACATTAAACTTGAAAGCAAAAGAGTAACATTTTCAAATTAATTGTGTTACAGAAAGTAAGATAATTTGCAAATGTCGTGACCTGGGAGTTTTTCATAAAACAGTACCTGAGAGACTACAAAACACCCTTTGTTGTAGCAGGTTGGACAAGCATCATCCGTGAGTAACATAGGTATAGATGGTATGCATTAAGGCAGAGAGGGCTTTTCAGTGATAATTCACTTTCCTTCAGTCCTGGCTGGAGTTCATTTGTTATCAGGAGATACTTGGTTCAGATGAAATCACTTCTTCTCAGTTTTATTTCTTCATCTCCTTAAGAACCATTTCTGCTCCATCAGTGTTTTGAAGTGTTTTTCCCTTCTCCAGATCTACAGCTTTGATGTCTAGATACCTCCCATTCCTGGTGATGGCACAATTCAGTTGAAATCAGACCAGCAACTGACCTGATCACACAGTTGACTGACTGCTTCATAGAATCACAGAATTATTTACTTTGGAAGGGAATTCCTGAGGTCATCTAGTTCCATCAGCTAGAACAGGTTGCCTGACTGCATCCAATTGGATTTTGAATATTTCCTTGGAGATATTCAAAGAGTCTCTACAGCCTCTCTGGACAACCTATTCCAGTGTTACATTACCCCAAAATATTTTTTTCTTCTGTTCATATAGAATTCTATGTGTTTTAATGCATAACCATTGCTTCTTCATCTGTCAGTGGGCACTACTGAGAAGAATCTGGCTCCCTCTTCTTAATTTCTACCTATTAGATATTTAAACAAATTGATAAGATTCCCTTGTGCTTTCTCTTCCCTGGGCTGAACAGCCTTTGGAAAGCTATCTCAGCCTTTCCTCACATGACAGATATTTCAGTTTCTTAATTATCTTTGTGGCCCTGTGCTGGACTCTCTCCAGTAAGCAATGGTCACCCATATGAATTGAGTTTTTTAGGATGTGCTAATAGAAAAATGATATGTATCTTTCCTGAAATTCTCCATGCTCTTCCACTGTACTTTTCCTTGGAGGCTTGTTTGTTTGTTTGTTTTTTTCTTTGTTTTCTTTTGTTTTTGTTTGGTTTTCCACCTATTGTTTATTGAAATAAAATTATTCTGGTTCTCATGCCCTCTATGCCATTGCTTTTCCTGTCACTTTCCACAGAACACACTGAACTGTGACCTTTACAACACCATTTTCTCAGCCGCTCTGTCTGCTTCCTTGGTTCCTTTAGCTTGAGTCTCTTTAATAGCTCTGCATCACTGCCTGTCATTACTGCTCTGTTCCTTTTGTGAATAGCTGAGCTTACATATTCTAGTCTGGGTCTTTCAAGTAGTTTGTCTGTAGTTTTATTGTGCTCACTCAACACTCTTGATTCTAGAAATCGAAATGTTTGCCCCCTAAAAGTTTGCCCCCAATTGTTTGCCTCCTATTCTGTTTCTAATTATGGAATATTTAATAAGTTACATTGCAATGTTATAGGTTAATATATACACCTCAGCTTTGCAACAGATGTACTCTCCTTTTCTCTTTCTTTTTCTTTCTTTCTTTCTTTTTCTTTCTTTCTTTCTTTTTCTTTCTTTCTTTCTTTCTTTCTTTCTTTCTTTCTTTCTTTCTTTC
>JANHGB010023809.1:8905-32336 GCA_026283785.1 Coracopsis vasa
GCCCATGGCAGGGGGGTTGGAACTAGATGATCTTAAGGTCCTTTCCAACCCTAATTATTCTATGATTCTATGATTCTGTGACCTTCTTAGATCTGTCTGTTATAAGGCAGTCTTGGCACAGCTTTTAAATCTTAGTTTCTCCTACTGTAAAGTAAATAATATCCCTTATTTTTCTAGAAAAATAGGATTAATTAATGGGTTTGAATTCATGGTATTCATGTTAGGTACTAATTAGTGTTGTAGGTACAATACAGTTGTCTTGGTACGAAGTTTTACAGAAGTGACAACCACAGGTGCTGCTTGTTTAAACTTTTTCAGCTGTCTGTTGATGACAGTTTTTTTCTGAAATGCATAATGATCTAGCTGTTGCCTTTATGAAAAAGCACATTTTTGATGTTGTTACATTCTGGTTTAATAAAAATATCTTCTGAAAATAAAAACACTCTTCTCACTAATTTTTTCCCAACTGTTTAAGTGCGGGGAAGTGGACACTTCTCAGTTTAGCATGTAATTATGAAACATCAAGATAATATGTTTATAATTGCACACAAGAAGTGAAGTAATATCAAAAGATCTACTGCTTAGAAGGTAAACATTTTACTGAAAGTGGCTGCACGTTGGAGTATTCCTGCAGTGAATCCCATAATTGAGCAAGTACTTTCAGTAGAAATGTTGGCTGAGTATTTAACTGGGTTGTGGTCCTGGTTTACCTGAATGTAGATTTCTTTGGATACATATATTTATTGCATATTGTTTCTCTCCTTTGTATGCATTTGATGATAGAATCGCCAAAAGGAACCTCAGTGGGTGCTGAATGGGGAGGAGGGAGGCACAGGGTTGTACCAAGAGCATTTTCCATCTTGGGTATTTGCCTACTCAGAAAGGTTTGAGGGCCACGGCTATTAGAACAGCTGCTGAGTCAGAGGTGAGATTCTAGGAAAGAGTCAGTCTTTATCGAAGGATAACCTGTCCTCCCCATGGTATGATACTGGACTTGATAAACTGCTGCGTTGTATTTTGTGTATTTAGGTTATAACAATCAGCTAATATTAAACTTTATATATATATATTAAAAAAATGTATTTCCATTCCTGCAATGCAAGTTACATAAAGGGAGAGGGTAGGGGAAAAAACAGTATTGCTCCCAGTGAATTTTACATAGAAATAAGAATGTTTCACAATTATGAGATTTTCTTTATGAAGTGCTAATCTAGACTGCTGATGGGAATTGAACTTTTCTTACTCATCTCAGGAGTCCTTAGTCTGCCAAACATGTTCTAAAGGTTGATTGTTGCAATCCCAGGAAAGATGCAGAACCATACCAGTCACTTCTATGGATAGGGGAAACATAAGCAAAAGTGACTGTCCCAAGGAGACACACAGTTCAGCAGCAGTAGAATACAGCAATTGTAAAATCAGAGAACTCTTGGGTCTGAGCCTAAACATTGTGGTTTATATCTGCATTTGTGGACGGGAGCTATCATAGGGCAAGAACTGAATTATTCTAATGCAGCTATTAATCATGAAGCTTCAAGGACCACAGTTCTCTTTTCTCTACCAAATGGTTTCTATAGGCAAGTGTGCTAGATGAGTATGAGGAAAATGTCTGTTGATTAAGAGCTGAGCTTGGAGTTCAAGTCTTCATCACCATGTTCTTTTTCTGTATGATTGATGAAGCTCAACTATAATTAAATTTAAAGCCATAGCTTTGGCAAAGAACAGGATCCATTAACTGGGCTGATGTAATTTTATCCCATGTGATTCATTATCAAGTAGCAGTATGTTTCCTACAGTTTACTTGAAGTCCTAGGACATGACTTGTAATGGTAGAGATCTTGAGACATTAGGTTTGTTTGTTTTCTTAATATCGGAGAAACTGTCAGCTTAGGTTTGCCTAATTTTTGGGTGTTCACAGAAGAGGAGTAATGTTCTTAGAAGGCTTAGAATTCTGTTTATAATAGTTTAACATTCAGCATCACTGATTTTATTGCATAGAAGTTGGCATTTTACTCATTATCACTTTGGTTTTCATGCCAGGTTCTTGCAAGAAGTGTACTTTATGCCAGGTGCCAAATAACCTTTTGTCATCTTGCTGAATGAGGCACTGGTTTTGTTCTACAGTCAAAGAATACATCCAGATCTTACGAATATTTAAAAATATCCATCTTCTCTCCTGCCTTCCCCTCTGACACACACACAATTTGGCAGGGACTAACAGTCCTTCAGAATCCATACATTCTGCTCAAAGTGAGAAGAGACATGCCCCCCATTTCTTAAGATATCTCATGCCAATTTAAGACCTGTGCAAATTAATAGATTTTTCAGATTTATCCAACACTTGGCTATAAGGATGGTGGCCAGACTACAGAGCTGTGAGGGCTACATAAAACAAAATGTGTTGGATCTTGGAACTTGAGAAGGTCCAAAATGTTTGAAATTTTGCCTATGAATAGCTGTGTGCACTATAACCATCGGTATAGCTACATGTGCCAGATATATGTAGGATGATCGTTCTGTCATGCTTTCAAAAAGAAAAGCCAGCAGAAAGAAGATAACACAAACCTGTAAATCATTTAATTAATTCAAGAATTATTTATGTTGAATTATCATACATTTGCAGGATTACACATCTGCATTTTTCTTAACACACTCAACTATTATAAACCTAGCAGCTAATTCCTAATTTGCTTTCATATATTCTTTGAAAAGGCAAAGAAAAGCTTAAGAATCCTTATGTAAACCAGATCATTCCAGTGAAATAATTTTATTACTGCAATCCATTACACAGCACTTTGGTGATAAAAGAGTACATTTTGGAAAAGCAAATCTTGGAGTTTCTAAAGTGTTGTGGGAGGGGGTTAGCACTGTTTTATTAATTCTCCTTTTCACTTGGTTTTGTTCTAAATAAAATGAAGAGGAAAAAATCTGCCCATGTATAAATCAACATACTCTTTCTATTTAATTCAGCTAAAGAAATTACTTAAATGCTCTTCTACAGTACTTTATCAGATTGCAAGGGGAAAAAAAAAAGTTTTATGATGCAAATACTACCATTTCTTTCTGCAACAAACCTGTCATGGGATTCAAGTTATTCACTTGCCCTTTTTAGGAAAAATAAAATAATAATTAAGAATCAGAAGACCTTAACACAGAATGCAAGCCTGATTCATTGCATATCAGTGTTTTGCAGGGGTTGAGTCTAGGAAAACCTCTCATCAAATCGCGTTATACCTTAAAGATACGAAGCAAGGGACTCGGCTTCTGTAAACTGCTTTACTTGGTAGAAAACAAAGGAATTACATGTACTAACCCTAACAAAAGATCTGACCATCCTAGTTTCATTAAACACTGTCGTGTCTACTTTCTTCTCCCAGCTTTGTCAAGAGGGAAGTATTTGAAGCTTCCTTCAAATTTAAGTTGTTGTTCTTTGATACTTTGGTTTATATTTTGCAATTCTTCCCACAGAGACTGTTTCTTAATAAAAATACAACAATCCTAGAGACTGTCTCAGTGATAGCTGTCCTTAGTCTTTAATGCTGTCCTTCTAAGCAAAGTAATTTTTCCAGTGTTCCAGTGTGACCAGTGGTGACATCTAGTCATTATCCATAAGCAGGATCACATACAGGGAACATCAACCTGTATATAGAAATATAACTCCTAAATACCAGTTGTAATCTATACACATGGAAGTCCTATACCATTTTACTCAGCAGTAGAGTACTTGCCCAAGATGAGTGTCAGCAACTGCTGAGTGGAGGAGACCACAGACCAAATGATTACCTGAAATAATCTCTCACCTTCCTGCATGAAGTGGAAGGAATGCTGCAACTTCTCTAGCATTAATTAAGGATCCAACACACATTTTAAACAGATTCATAGTTTTAAGCAGATGTATAGATGTTGAAGGCTCTTTTTTTCTTTTGCCCATTCTCTGTCTTTTCTGGAGGGAGCTCTCTTTGCCAGTTCCCTTCCTTAGTGCCCTTTCTTTGATCCCCATTCTCTGAAGGCATGGGCTTTCCCAGCTGTCTCCAACACAGTGTGTTTCCCTCCTTCCCCTCTTCCTTTTCTCACCAGCTGGCTCATACACAGTACATCTCCCTCCCTCTTCACCCCATAATGCTACACGGGCTCCCTGTAAAATGTCTGGCAGCTTGGCTGAACAATCGCATTGTACAGCATTTGAGCTGGAGGGCAGGGAGGACGAGAGTGCAAAGAGGCCTGTTGAACACCAGTCTGCTGCTCACTGCGTGGAGGTGGCAGAGGGTGCAGGGAGGAAGTACGTGACATTTTTTCCCCCTTCTTTCCTCTTTTTCCTCTCTTTTCCCCCTTCCTCCCCCCGCCCCGAGTTCTGTTGACATCCTTTTCTGCATAGGAGTGTGACTCATGCACTGGCGCTTGTGGTCCCTCACCCCACAACTTCACACTTGCATCCATAGAGACTGTGTGTGGGAATAAGGAATAAAACATGCTGCCTTTTAAGCTGCCTCTGATGAGACAAGCAAGGGCAGAGCTAAAAGGCTACCGCAGCTTAATTTTCTCTGCACACAGCCCCAGGAGCAGCTTCCACACAAAGCACCTTGAAGTCCTCCTCAAGAAAGGGTTTTAATATACTTAATCATTGTGATCATGCAGATAGTCATGCATAAAAGCCTTTTGTGAAGAGGAAAATTGGTTTTCTGCTTGATAACTGGATGAGGTCCTTTTCTTGGATTACTGCAACAATACAGCATAAAAGAATAGGTAGTCAACAGGTTTTAGCAGTGCACAAAGGTGCAAACAGTCCTTATTTAGTACAGTCTAAGTGTGATTTGCCCTGCAGAAAAGACAAAACCTGTTATACAAGTGTCAAGAAGGGCACCTGCCCACACCTTTCCACCAGGCGGGAGCATGTTAGTGTTAGAAGGGTCTCCGGATGAATCTCCATCCAGCAAGAAAGACAGGTCTGGGTTCCTGCTGGCAATGCAGAAACAGTGGAAAATTCAACCTGAAGTCCATCCCTCCAGGGCCACTGTGATCCCCAGTGTCCTTTTCTCACCACTGCATCCTGGTTGTAACTAATTGGATCCACTTGTCAACATGATGCAGCTCTAATTACCCTGTATCTAAATTGCCCTGGAGGGTAACTTGGCAGAAGACCTCTTCACCCTTGTGAAGCATATCTGATCTGTAACCTTTCTTTTAGATGCTCCTGGTCTAATGTTGATTTTTCTTTGCCTGCTGTTATGTTGGTTTGTAACACCTTGAACTCTGCAGTGGCACTGCATGTTTGATAACCAAATTTTAGAACTTGCTGATGCATTAGAGCTTATTGTCTGTTAGTTTATAACACTGATAAGTTCCTCCTATATGTGGAGCTTTGTCAAATGTTTTCTGACAATCTAAATAACTAACATCTTTGACGTTTACTGCATCCCTTTGCCAGGCTAGGCAGTAATAGGCTCAATGAAATCTGAGTTACTGAGGCATGACCTGAAACAATATTAGCTGTCCTTGATTATGCTCTGAATTTTCATGTTCCCCTCCTCCCCAGCTCCAGTGTGATCCTTTTAATGGTTGTCTAAGACTTGCTCGACAACTAATGGGAAATGAACTGACTGGTAATTTCTTGCTGTGTGTCTGCTTGGCCCCATGCCAGTCTCTTGAAATAATGGTACTAAATATAAATTTTCATTACACCTTCTTCAATTTCTATGCTTACTTTGTGTAGTACTTTTAGATGAGCATTGTTCAGCTCTGGTCTCTTACCGATTTAAGAACAACAATCCAGTTAATTGACAGTTTGGGTATTATCATCTTTTCTTTTAATTTCTCACCATCATTTCTGTGTGTTAAGTCTTAGGCAAATGTCTGCCCTCTTCAGTTTCAAAGATAGGTACAGGAATAATTGCTGTATAGCCTTCCTGTTCTTTTACACTCCATCACCTTTTTCTCCTGTCAGTTGCTTGGTGTATAATTATGCTTAAAATATCTTTTGGTATTAGTTGAGATGCTTTGCACTATTTGATGCTCATTTTTCAATTTGGCTTTCTCAAGTATTTTTGATTGCCTCAGGCTCTTGTTATAATTTACATAATCCTCCTGTATTCTAGATTCTTTCTACCTTTTAATGCTGTCATTTTATTCTTGATACTGTTTTCCTCATCCTTTGCTTCTGCACGCCAGCTCCTCTTCTCATTTGTGACACATCCTGTAGATGTTTTATTGGAACAAGCATAGCTAGTAATATCTTTCCTTTACTACACTTGATTTTCTGGACTCTATTTAATTTACATCAATTTTCTTAAACTCGCTTCTGCAAAATCTGCCGTTTGTAAAGTCCATTATTTTTTACATTTTTTTTCTTAACACAGTCTAATGAATATTTGGGGTATGCATACATATCTTGCTTTCTAAATTCACAAGAGCCTTTAAGAAAACGCTATCTCCTCTCAACAGTTCATTTTTATTCAAGAAAACAAAATAAAGTGGGTTGCACAATTAGGCTCTCCTGCTGTCTTAAATCATGAAATAAGATTTGTTACATACAAACTACAGCTGAAGTTGCAATAGTCACCTAAGGCAATACCAAATGATTTTAAATCCTGGTAACTATAAATAAAAAGCACAGTGTAACAGTAAGTGGATTTATTCTTTATTGAAATCAGAATTCATTCATAGTAGGGCAATTTTCATACAGCTATTGGGATCCGATTAGCCACTGTTTTCCATCTAATGTTGAAGTTGTTAGCGCAAAGTGAGTGTGGATATTTCTCAATCTGATGTGAAAGCAGCCCTATCCTCATTTAGTAATGCTTTGCCATGGATATTGACTGCAAAAGATACAAAATGGTGGTGAATTGCCTCCTAACTCTCGGAATTAGGCGAACTGTAGTTGTAAAGTAGCTAATTTAAAATAAATTCTAGGAAGTAAAAGGCACAACTCTGACAACACTGGCATTTCTTTCACATATTTCAAATCTCCTTTTTGCTGCTGAGGTTCTGGAAGATCTTAATGAAGTTTTTACAGCCAGTATTTTCAGAGAGAAATACAAAATTGACGCTGATGTCACCAATGAACAGGCGTTTTCTATGGTCTGCTGCACTTTTAAGACATGTCACTTAATGTGTTCAGAGATGTGTACCTGAAATTTCTTAAAAGATTACTGTAATTTTATTGTTTACTCTTGTAAAATGTCGTGTGCTGAATCCAAGAAAGATTCATTTTCACCAACTTTGTGAAATATAATGAACATTTGAAAACAAGACCTCTCAGAATTTGAAGTTACCATTAAATTAACAACTTTGATGTCTTTTCAGAGGAGTGTTAAGAGCTCTAATGCTTGAGAAAGACCTACTGTTTTGCTTAGTGAAAGTTACTGCAGTCTGATATTTGCTAATGCTATTGCTTTCTTCAGATACACTATTTTGTGGGGGTTTACCCATGAAAACGAGTGGTTTGGTATAAGACAAAGCAAAAGAAAGGATAACTCTAAGGAGAATATACTAAGCTTGAGGTTTTCTGCACAGGCAAAAGCAAAAGGGGAAGCAGGTACTTCAGTTGCTCATTGTTTGGTAGAGCTGTTTGTAGTAGCAACTTCAAAATAATGAGGTGTCAGTATGCTACTGTTGATATGAGAGAAGGGCAAGGTTTGTGTTCTTTCTTTAAAGAGAAATTGAGAAATTAAACTTTCCCTGCCTTCCTGTACTTTGGATTTTTCTGCTCTATTCAAAACATTCTGTGCTGCCAAATAATTATTGTAAGTTATTGCCTGGGGATTTTTATTTATATCCCACTCACCTATTTCTTTGGACTACAAAGGATATTCAGTACTCATCACCTGTCTGCCTGCTCCTTCCTATTATACCATCTCAGCTTTATGCCGTTTTCTCATTAATGGGTTAGGTAGCCAATGATTTAATCACTTTGCCTTCAGTAGATCAAAGGTTCCATCAATGAACAGTGAATTAACTCGCTATGTGCTGTACTCAGTGTCCTTGTCTGTCTTTGGAAAGCGCATCCTTTGAACAGGAACATAAGGCGCAGTTTTGCATATCAAGATCAGTGTTATGCCATTCCTTGCAGTGTTAAAAAATGGTCTTTCTCATAATTTCTTTTTTAGTTTGCCAGTTTTGGACATGTACTTCTAGGTAGCTATTTTAATATATACACCAGTGGTGATAACACCATATCTGGAATAGGAAGACGTATTTTTTCTGTGCTACCAACATGAACTAATACACTATTTTAGAGTAATTGGGTATGATACATTGTGTGTGTCCCTATGTCTACAATATCTAGGTATTTTTTACATCCTCCTAAGCTATTAGACTCTGTATTTTACAATGAAAGAGTGTTCCACAATTTAATTACACGTTTGGTACAAAATATTTCCATTTAACAGTTCCAAACTGTCTCTTCCCTTTGAGTATAACCGTTTTGGCTCAGCTCCCATCCCTAACAATGGGAGTGTCACATATAGTCCCTAAGTGTTTGAAAATGCTTTTCTTTAGTCTCCATTTATAAAATGTGTCTTCTACCCTTTATTATGCACTCACTATTTTAGTTTCTGGAATGGCCTGTACTATCGTTTTGACAGTGAGAGCAACATAACCGATGGTGGCTGTGTTTTTCCTATGGAGTGTCCTTACATTCCCAGTGTGGTTTACAAATCCCAGTGTTCTTGCTCAAAGCCTAATTCTGTTTTTGTCTATTTTGTCTATTCTAGATTAGTTCATAGGCCAGATTAGGAACCCTTTTTCTTGATAACCATTCATAAGCAGGTACTTTGCTACAGGATACTGACTTGAAAGTAATTCTTCATACTGAGAAGGGGAAACCCAGTAATGATGTCACTAAAATATGAAGGTAAAACTGACTTCCAACTCATGAGTTTTGGAGATTATAGGAGGAAGGGTCACCCTTTTATTAGCCCACTCCAATACCTCCATCGGGAGAGTTCTGGGTGTGAAAAGGTAAAAAAGTCATCTTCCTGATCAGACAGGAAATGAAAACAAGTGTCTTAGAGAATTTGTATTATTTATCCTCATGCGTTCCATCCTGAGTTCAGCAAGAATTCAGCCAGATAGACAAATAGAGATGACCTTCAGGATTTCTGTTCTGGCTGTTGGGAACCCAGAGTACATTGCATTTCCTTCATCTTCTTGGCTAATTGACTGTTTGTGGGATCAGGAGTACAAGTAGTGTTATCTATCCTTCCAGTTGCAGGAAATGATGAGAGAAAACACAGAAAAAGCCAACAGATGAATACCTGGCTCCGAGCATGGTGGGCAACAAACAGAAGAAGCTGGAAAGCATTTTGCAGCAGGAATCTATGATATAGTTGCCATCACAGGAACATGCTGGAGTGCTGCAATAGATGGCTGTAAACTCTTCAGAAGGGATAGGCAAGGAAGGAGAAATGGTGGTGTAGCTCTGTGTGTTAGGGAGTGTTTTGATTGTCTGGAGCTTAATAATGGTGATGATAGGGTTCAGTGTTTATGGGTCGGAATCAGGGGAAGGCCAGTAAGACAGATACCATGGTGGGAGTCTGTTACAAATCACCTAACCAGGATGAAGAGGCAAATAAAATATTCTAGAAGCAGCTGGGAGAAGTGTCACAATTGCTAGCTTTTATTCTTGTGGGGCACTTCAACTTATCAAATGTCAATACAACAGAGAAGAAATAGTCTAGGAGGCTCTTGGACTGTGTGGAAGATAACTTCCTGACACAACTAGTGAGTGAGCCAACTAGGTAAGGCACTCCCCTGGACCTTTTGTTTGTGAACAGAGAAGGACTTGTAGATAATGTGGTGGCCGGAGATGGTCTTGGGCACAGCGATCACAAAATTACAGTTTTCAGTTCCTGGAGAAATAAGGAGGGGTGTCAGCAGAACTGCTACCTTGGACTTCTGGAGGCCAGACTTTCAGGAGTCTATTTGGGAGCCTGGTTGACAGAGTCCCTTGGCAAGCAGTCCTGAAGGGCAAAGAAGTCCAGGAGAGCTGGGCATTCTTCAATAAGGAAATCTTAAAGGTGCAGGAGCAGGCCATCCCTGTGTGCTGAAAGACAAGTCTGCGGGGAAGAAGACCGGCCTGGCTGAGCAGAGCTTTGGCTGGAACTCAGTTAAAAATTAATTTATGACCTTTGAAAGAAGGGGCAGGCAACTCAGGAGGACAACAAGGATGTTGTGTGGCTATGCAGGGAGAAAATTAGAAGGGCCAAAACTAAACTAGAACTCAATCTGGCTACTGCCATAAAAGAGAATAAAAAATGTTTCTATCTAACTATCTAAGTTAGCAACAAAAAGAGGGCTGAGGAGAATCTTCATCCTCCTGCTTCCCCACGATTGGCTGGAAAGATGCCTAGTGGAAAAGGACCTGGGGGTCTTGGTCAGCTGACAGCTGAACATGAGCCAGTAGTGTGCCCAGGTGGCCGAGAAGGCCAATAGCATTGTATCATGCAGGCTTTTGGCTTGTATCAGAACTAGGCCAGCAGGGGCAGGGAAGTGATTGTCCCCCTTTACTCGGCACTGGTGAGGGTGCACCTCGAATACTGTGTTCAGTTGTGGGCACCTCACTGCAAGCAAGACATTATGGTGCTGGAGTGTGTTCAGAGAAGGGCAGCAAAGCTGGTTAAGGGTCCAGAGCACAAGTCTTCAGAGGAGCAGCTGAGGGAACTGGCGTTGTTTAGCCTGGAGAAGAGAAGGCTCAGGGGAGACCTTATCCCTGTCTATAACTACCTGAAGGGAGGCTGTAGAAAGGTGGGGGTTGGACTCTTCTCCCAAGTATCAAGCAATAGGACAAGAGAAAATGGCCTCAAGTTGCACCAAGGGAGGTTTAGATTGAATATTAGGAAAAATTTCTTCCCCAAAAGGCTGGTCAAGCATTGGACCAGGCTGCCCAGGGAAGTGGTAGAACCACCATCCCTGGAGGCAATGGAAGGACATGTAAATGTGGCACTTAGGAACATGATTTAGTGCTGAACTTGGCAGTGCTAGGTGACTGGCTGGACTTGATATTAAGGGTCTTTTCCAACCTAAACAATTCCATGATTCTATAAGAAAGAACTGCCTTGGCAAATCAGAATACTAAAGCAATACTATGCTGTTGCTAGGCAATAACTAGACAGTTTTTGTGCAATTTCTTACCTTCTGATGGGTAATGTAACTGGTCTAGATTTTTTATCTCACGGAAGTCCTTATCTGGACAATATATGGCAAGAGACAAGGCTGGTGAGATAACAGGAGTGGTACAATTAGTATTAATTAACCTAATACATCAAGAATACATGCCTTACATTGTTTGTTTGACAAATCCTAGCTGCTTGCTCCAGAATTAAAATGTAAACAATATAAAGAATCAAACTGCTTCTGAGATGAAGCAATCCCTCAATTTCAGATGCTAAAAAAGAAAATAATAAGATGGGAGGAAACAAAATAATAAACCAAAGCACATCTATAACAAAGATAAAGATGTGGAAATGTTTAAAAAATTGTGTTTTTTCAATGTAAGTAACTAACTGTTTCCAAGTATTAAGAATATAAGGTTCTGAATAATTTAGTAATGTCACATGTTGGACTGTGTCACTCTGACCTCATTCTTAGTGTACATTCAGCCCAGAATGTGCTATTTACCTTTTGCAAAATAGCATTATTCAAGTTATTACATTTGCCAGTGCAAAGTCTAAAGTACAACTTCACTTCACAAATACTGAATAAAATTGAAGTGATTCCAAAGATTAGAGACTTCCTTAGCCAGCGCCACGTATAATGAACATGCAGCTTGGCTTAAATATTTATTTGTTGTCATTATTTGGTCCAAAGGACTAATTTCAGCTTTGACATCTGATAACCAGAGGGGTTTTCTTCCAGAACACTAACATCAGAAGGGCTTCATAAATAGAGTCTGGCATGCAATTAAACTTTTTGAAGATACTAGGTAAACTTTCCACTCTGATGCCAAATATGCTCTTTCTGACATCCGAGTGTGCCTTTTGTGAATCTCATTTTTTTAGTAGGTCAAAAGATCTAAGCCTTAAATGAAGCAGGCTGTACCAGACACAGATTTTCATCACCAGTGGGATCACGACCTTGCAGTGTATATTGAATTTAAGTTTAATACTGTAGTGGATGGAACTTCTAATAAAAATTGCTAGATGTTTTGTGGATGAGTAATAAAGAGTAGATCACAGTACAGGACTTCAAGAACCCACAGTACCAAAGAATTTCAAACTATATTGGATTTATTCTATCTTCTGTCATTGGTTTTGTGGTTTGGAAAGCTTATGATAAAATTCAGGCCTTGTCCATTATTTAATTACTTTGCTACATTTTTTGGCACTTTCTTCGTAGCTTAATAGGAAGTTTGCATAAAATGCTACAACTGTTAAATATCTGTTTGTGCAGCTAGGAACACAGTGGTGTTCCTTCTGTCCTCATGTATCACTTAAATGGAGATAAAATAGTGATTACCCTTACTCTTTAGGACCGTAGACTTGGATTTACTTTCAGCTCTTGCTACATACGTAACCATTTTGGCAGACTCATTTAGGTTTTCAGAAGACACCAGTACTTCCAGTTACAGTTAACTTTAAGTGGAGTTTTATTTTACAGTCTTGTCATTAACCTGCTCATCTCTCACCAGCAGTAAATATGAGTAATCCCATTATCCTGGCAGACAAAAAAAACCAAACCAACCAAACGAACAAACAAAAAAAAAAACAAACCAAAAAAACCCCAAAAATGTTTGAAGCCTAGAAAAGAGCATTAGCTGCTGTATGACATTTTTCTGTAGTGGTCATTACAAATATGGAGGTTCCTTATCTTTTGAAAGCATAGAATCATAGAATGGTTTGGGCTGGAAGGGACTTTAAAGATCATCTGGTTCCAACACCAAGCAGCTAGATTCATTGCATGGAAGAGTTTGTGGGCATGTGTCTGTTTCTTTCACCTTTCCCAGAGAAGTGGCAACCTGTCTGAGACTGCCATGGGTGGCTTAATAGTAAGGTCACCATGCTTGCTGCTAAATTTCCTTTCAAATGAGAGATGGCATAGTGCAAATTTTGGAGAAGCATGATGTGTTGCAAGGGCTCAGCGATACTGTTCCTTTTCTGGGAAACACAGTGTATTTATTTTCCTACATTATTTAATACTCACACCCAGGTTGTCAGTTACCTGTCTCCCTCCTGTGGGACTCCTAGAAAAATCATGGTGAGATTGATGAGTCAAATGCCCATTCAGGTGTTTCATAGAAGGATCTCAACTATTGAATTTGATCTGGAATACTAGTGACAAAAAAAGCCTTTAAAATGACACAGGGGAAATGAAATAAAACAGTTACATGCAAATAAAGTTCTTCAGACATCAAAGTTCGCATGCTGGTAGGAGGTTTCCTATCACGCTGATTAAATCCCTCTAAAACCCAGCAAGTTCTCCTAAAATAGATGCAGTTTCCTTGAACTGCATGGACAATTACATCTCTTGTTATTATTTCTATCATTAGTATTATTATTCTGCTATATTCGGCAGCATATTTCATGTCAGCAGTCCCAGCAATTGAAAACCTGAAGTAAATAATTATTAATTACTACAATAATATATTGCATCATAAGTATACAGAATTCTTGAATAGTAATAAGCTTAAGAAAGTTAGTAACTAGCTTACACACGGCATGAAATCAGAAAGGAGAAGGACACATTAAGATCAGCAAGGAAGAGGGAAAAAGCCTGAAGTTTTCAGTGTAGAGTAACTATGACCTTTAAAAAGTTTTCAGAAATTTGTGTGCACTCAGAACAGACATCCTGTGAGTAAGTCACACAGTTCTTTATTTCACTTCTTCTTTCTCACCCTCCATATACCTTTTCAGCTCTTGAAAAATGCTGATATAAATGCGCTGTGAATTATGTGTGCCACGTAAATGTTCCTTTTCTTTTTATCCTTCATTAGGACATTGTGATTTATAACAACCAGCTATTCTGTATTATGTCAATTGTACCAGAATGGTGGCATTACTCTTTGGATTGAAGCATAGGACAGATACTGGCAATACAAAGTACATTTTGCTTGGCTAATATTGCTGAAGAATAGCTATGTCCTCCTTTGGGAAGTATCAGCAAGACTGAAGTGAGAACTGTGGAAGCTCTCCTTTCAGACTTCTTGTGATAAAACTGTAGCCTATGCAAGGGAAAGGTTTAGAAGAGGTGGAAGGGAATTTATTGTGGCAACTTTTAGGGAGACATTCCATGGAATGTCCAAAAGCACTCCTGGAAAGGCATACTCTGCTGGTCTTCATGCTCTGGAAGGAAGAAGTGGAGACCTATGTAAGCCCCTCTCCTCTCCTTCTCCTGAAAAGACCTCTGTTACTAGCAGTGCAGCCATGTATACTTCTCTGGAGTAAAGCAATTACGAGTTTGCATGTGGAGCGCATTAAAAAGAAAGTTTCTTGTATCGTGGATTGGAAGGGAAAGGTTGCTGCATGTCAGTTACACTGGTAGAGTTTCAGAACAGCTGCTTGCTACAGCAGAAACATAGATTGAGCAGGTGGGAACCTCTGCAATCTGGAAGCACCATTGCACAGCTCCCCACTGAAACTGAAGTTGAGGAACAGAATTCTGCTTTCAGAAATCTAATCTTGCTTTTCAACAGCCAGCTCAGTAGCTGTCATATTTTCATGATAATGAATTTAGATGGCAATTGGTACCTTGGTCAAAAATGAACAAAAATTTTGAGAGGAGCCAGTTCTGATGAGTGCTGTGTGAAAGATGGGAAAGGTCTCAGGCTATTAGTGATGACTGATGCTATAGGAGAAGCATATAAATGATGTACTGAAGTAATACATTAGGGCACACTATGAAGCCCCTCTCGACCTGAGAAATGTATCACTAATCAAATTTCTTTTGAAGGTCTTCTCTTTACCCAGCAAAGAGGACTTGATGGGAATCTCTGTCAAGTTTCCTCTTGATATACAGTCCTTAAGTGTTGCTGGATGTTTTAATTTGCAGACATTATCAGTGGTAATGTTTTGGCTGTTAGTGGAAAGGAAAGCTTGTTACTGATATTAGGCACTTTTTAGTTGGGAACATATATTGTTTTGTTTTGGTATATTTTAGAAGAATACTTCTGAGATATTTAGAGAATCACAAGACAAGGTCCTGATGAATTTCAACACAATTATTTCATGATTTAAGACAGCAGGATTGCCTAATGTGCAACCCATTTTACTTTGTTTTCTTGAACAAAAATGAACCATTGAGCAGCACAGGCTGAAGTTTCTGATGGCTCCTGTAAATCATCTCAGCTGTCAATGACACATCACAGCTTTCAAAGGAAAGTATCAGTCGGTTTTTGCACTTAACTATTAAAATAAAGTCCTGTGGATGCCGAGTGGAAGCATTTATGTGCCATTTCATGGCTGTATCGTCATCCATGCTGCTTTCTTAGGTGGACTTAGGAGTAGAAGAAAGGGAACATTTATTCTATCTTGATTTGACTTCCTAGTCTGTCATGGACAGGTGGACTTTACCCAACCAACAAACTTGTTGCACTCAGTGGGGCATCTTCACTTGGCAAATGCATGTGACCTCAATCCTTGGGAAATATTACAGAAAGGGTAACTAAGCTCAACTTCTGAAGTCAGTACGAAATTCAGGTACTTTACAATATTTTTCTGATTCCTGTCACGAGGTATAACAGTCATTTTGTGTTTGTCTTCCTGTTCACATCAGAGGTTTTCCCCTTCTTTATTCATTCTGTGTTTTAGCAGTTAGCTTAGATCAGTCCTAGCATCATTTTTGCAGGCATGCATTGCCCTTCCTCACTGACTTGGATTTATCTGTTTTCTGGTGGGCTACCATATTCCGTTCAATATTTTGGATATCCCAAATACCTATGTATTACCATATAGTGTCCAAAGATTGTAAATGCTTTGCTGCTTTTGATACATTTGAACATATTATTTAGCTGATAAATTTCACTTCATCTGCCTGTTTCAACCTGTATTAGATTTTACTATTTTAAGGCCACAGGCTTTTATGAAATCCGATGAAGCTTGTGTCTTATTTTTGGTATGTTGCATAATCTGAGGGATTTAGTCTATTTAAGAAATTGATAGAGCGTATAAAACTGTATCTTGTGCACATAATAACATACAGTAGGAAATGAGGTGCAAATTTGGTACACAAGTTCTAAATTATTTACATTTTCCATAAAATAAGGAGTGCAGAAAAATCCTGCTTTAACTTCTTCCTCTGAGTTTACCACCTTCTGTCTTCATCCCATTTTGCGTGCTTTGAACAATCATATCATTAGAACAATCAAATATTAAATCTTAATGAGGGTAAGGATTTATATATTCCATTATAGCTCCCTTGATATTTTTGCTTACTGTCCTTTTCAGCAAAGTATCATCTTTAAAGAGCTGTGTTGTAGATAGGTTAAGGAATCAGTAAAGACATTAGGGTACATGTTTAGCCATTCTATCCCTACAGAGTTGAGAGAGAGAAGTATGGCCTATGAATCAATGGAAATATAAACTCTAAATATATATATACATATATTTACACACAAATGCTGAGCTTGTCTCAGTAGTTGTGTTTCTTTCAGTAGGAACCATAAGCCTCCAGCTGTCCTCTGGCCTCAGTTTTATTTAAGTAAAAAACAGTTTAGAAACATGTTGATTACAGTAATGACTGGTCAGAATACCTTTAATCTGATTTTCATGGGGGGTTTTATGCCCTAAAGAATTTTATTACAAATATAGTGTCTGTGTATAACAATTGGTAGTATAGGAGTGTGTTGCTGCCTGTTTTGCAGCTGGTTAAGCTATGTGGCCTCAAAAATTTCCAGTGTAGGCTGGTGAGTTTGAATCAGTAACTTCAGTAACTGAAGTTCATGAATATCTCGAACTTACCATTCGCTGCTAATGGTCCACAATTTCCTAAAGAACTAATAATGAGCTGCTGGGTTTTGGGGAAAAGATGTTGTATTCAGAAGGCTTTGTTTAGAGAAATCTTTCTTTCTGGCCAAGTCAAATTAAACCTGCTGTGAATAAGCAAGAGGTTTGATGTAGGAAGTCTTTTGCTCTTTTATTTTAAAAATGCTTGCTTTGGGGATGTTTCAGAACACGTGTGAGACTGAGAATAATGTATACATGTTGTTTAACATTGGTTTAATTTTTTTTCTTGATTGCATAAGTTATATAACTAGGTTTTCCCCATTAACACCTGTCATTTTTTTCTTTCACATATAGTCTGGGTAATATCACATCTGTATAAATCAATATAATAATGACATTATGTAAGTATATTATTATTTAACCATTGCTCTCTAGCGCATAATTATGTCAGTCGTATTTTATAGAGAGTTTCTGTAGACTGTTATAATCATTACAATCTGTTCTGTGCAAAACTGCTGCAAATCACCATTTTCTTGGTATTTCAAGTAGCAGTGGTGTTGTATGGGTAAATAGTAACAGAATCTCTGAATAACATGATCCAAAAGCATTGCAGGAAATAACACATGAAGAATATGCAACCAAAATACTGAATAAATGAATACTCTTTATAGAAGATATTATTGCAAAAACTTTTTCAAGTAATCTAACACAAGAGACAGGCGTGAATTTATGCCTGTAAATGCAAATATATTAATATGCACTGGTGTCTTTTGGAAACCTGTCAAATGCGCATTTTGTGCTTCTTTGAATTATTTTGCATGTATATTAAGTAGGCATCAAATTGTGCTTAAATCAAAGATAAATGATGGCTATTTTAGATGCCATTTTCTGAGAACTGCCTGAAAAAGGGGATGAAATTGGAAGTTGTATGCAATCACGTTTCACCAATGTACAATGATCTGAACCTTATAACATATTAATCTTCTTTTGGATGATATCTAGTCAGAATGAACTCTCTAAATAGTCTTTCTAGCAAGTTTCTTTTATAAATCAGAGACAATTTATGCCAGCATTGATGTGATGAACAACATTTTGTAAATCTCTTCTCAAATAGTTTTCACCCACAATTTTTTAGACACTGCAAACACACAGGATATGGAGACAAATAATCTTAGCATTGTTTTCCCCATTTCACATCACTATCTTAATCTACCAAGGCATCGTACGCTGAACCCTGTGCCTAAGTTAGTTTAATTGCAGCAATAACTTGTGCAGACTTCTACCAGATAAAATCCTTTCCAAATCATGCCATCATCTGTTAAGGCAGGAAATATAACCTAGATAGATGTGTATAAGATTTTTGCTCATTTTCTGTGTCCAGTGTTCTACTTAGTAAGTTTGTTCCTTTAATGCATTAAAGTCTTACAGATTTTATTTTTTTTTCAAAACCTATTGATACTATACTAACAAATGTGATAACTTTTACCCACAATCATGTTTAATCACTAATTATCACAAGCTGTCTTATTTTCCAGCTTGTGGAAGCATGACCAAACCACAGCTAAGACAGAGGTAACCACCACTTTTTGCTTTGCACATGATAGTTGCAGCTTCAAAGTAAATTCTGAGGAAAAAGGAGGAGGGTAAAACCTCAATCAGGGAGTCCACTGGCAGTTTAAGTATTTCTGAGCATCAGATTTTCTTCTTGCATTTACAGTATTTATTTAGTGGGTTGGCCACCATGCATCAACTGACTGTTTTGTTTTCAGAAAATTCAGACAACACAACTAAGAATGTGTCTCTCCCAAATGCTTAGAATTTAGTATTTTATTCCCTAAGGTGCTCTAACAGTAGTTACAGAAGGAGCATTGCTAATGAGCAAATCCGTATTTGTGTGCATTTGAGTTACACAGTGTTTTTCAAAATAAAAAAATGAAATACCAGATGCAGAAGTAGTAATATGGGCTTTAAATTGTGAGTCGTAACTGTGTAGACCATGGGACTCTGAGAAGATTCCATGAAGATGATGTTCATGTCACATTTTAACCATAGTTATATAAAAGTGAGAAGAGCAATTGATAAAGTGTCAGGGATAGAGATGTCTAGTATGAAACTCTTTGGATGCCTCTTTTACAAGCTACAGAAAGTGTAAAATGAGAAGTACAGAATAGGTCCTGCTTACAACTTCTGGCAGACTAACTAGTTTAGACATAAAGAGGATGTGTTGGGACATCAGCAGTAGAAAAAAAGAGGACTATGTGGATGGAATGGAGAGGAACTGAGCAGCTGGAATTTAATATATTTCTCTAGGAAATGCTGATTATCAAATTATGTTAAGGAATTGCCATTCTTACTTGGAAGACAATTTGTCTTGGCTAGCCTTTTTAAAGAGAGCATATTAAAAGCACGAAGGAACCGAACCATTAAGTATACTGTACATGAGTTAATGTACATATTCCTTAATATGGCACCACCATGTTCCGTCTTTATTACTATCTCAAAACTTTTCTTTTTTTCCCTCTCCATGGGCCATAAGAAATATCCTCAGAATCCTAAGAAAATGGGACTCTAACTGTAGATATTCAACAGTGAAATCAGTAAGTGATTTAGCTTTGCATCCTGCCACAGTAGCTAAGTTTTCTTCAACAGTACTTTCTTAAGGCTCGTTCCAAATAATTCAGAGTGTTTCTGAGCTGTTCATGTAAGGCCTTAGGAGGAGTCATAAAAACATAATCAGGATGTTTCTGGGGGGGGCTTGAATCCTGTACACTTCTTCCATCCAGATCAAGCATTTCAGCTTCTCACATCACAGAGCTATTTCATATAGGTCTATAATTGCTATTGATTATATACCTTTTTCTTGTGTTTATCATAAAATAAAAGGACTGATGAGAAAGTCTGGTATAGATATGGAGCTGCCAACTTGAAATGTTGACAAGTGATGGCTGTCAGCAACAACCTTTAGTTACTTCCCTTAGGATAATTCCACATATCACACTGACAGGGCATTTCTGCCAATACTTAGTCTAAATATTAACATGCTGCCCTTACTTGTCATACCTCCCTCTGATACTCTGTGTTACTCCTGAGTGTCTGTACCTTTTGAATACTTGTGCTGTCTCTATTTTCTGTTGTCAGAACTTTATTCCTTTGATGATCAAAATATTTGGCCTTCAGTTCTGTGGAGAAGATCCGAAAGATTCAACATTTGCAAAATGGAGTGTTTTCAAAGCTGATTCTTGGACATTGGTTGTCTTAAAGCCAGCAAATGTCCACACCCAAAACTACTGTACCTCCTGTTCTCCAAAGAATGAATGAAACACAACATAGCAAGGAAATTGGTTAAAGGCTACAAAAATAGGTAGACAGTAACCTAATCTTTTTATCTTTTTACCTTACTTTTGAATAATATACAGTACTGTAAACCTTTTTGGTATATCTTAATCAGTTTTTCTAATTCAAAGATAAAAAATTGAATAATCAATCACAAGTGTGGATCCTTGAAACTGCAATTGAATTGAAAGCCATTTTTTTTTTTTTTGTTATCAAATGTTGCCTCTTCATGCCTTTCAATGTTCCGTATTTGCAAAAACTCATGTCATAAAGATGACTATCTTTGGATGTCTGTGGTTGCATGAGTCATTAAATTGTTTATTTTCTCAGTGGGAGTTCATTCAGGACATTGAGGAGCTATTTCCTCCTAATTAGTTCCCTAGAGTCCTCTTATTAAAAAAACACCTTAGGCTTCAAGGAGTCTGTTTGGGGTCATTATTTTCTTGATAAATGTACTCACCAACACTGCAGATTTCCCAGACGGGTGACTGCAGGGTAGAAGAATGTTGCGTTGCACGTTATATTCCATGATTGGTTCAAATTATACAATTTACCCACTATTTTCAAAAAACAATCCTAAATCATCAGTCAGACCCATCCTACTTCCAGTGCTGATGCCAGACAGTCATTTTCCCTCAGAGCATCATTGAACATGAGCTCTCCTCAGCTTGTTTCATACTTTGATGAACTAGGTGGCTGCAGGGACTGTACTGAGATTTGAGACATTTCATTTGAGTTGTTGCTAGTTGTTTCCATTGTGGATATCTCTGTAGGAAAGGAGTGGGCTACACTGATTTTACTCATACTAGGCAGAGATTATCGACCTGTAAGATTTACCATCATATTTTATCAAACCACTCTGAGATGTCATCTTGTCAGATAGGTTTGCTAATGCCGGGTGCTTTATCTTGTCTGGTCTTTGAAAGGGAACCTACAACCAAACCAAAGATAATGCTGAAAGAGGTTGTAATTTATTAAGCACATGCTGATGAGACAAGCACTATTATTTTGGTCTTTGGAGCAATAAATACTTCTTCAAAAAAGAGAGTATATCCTTCAATTTAGATTCAAATTTTAGCTCCATCTTATGTAAACATGTTCATTTGCACCCATCACAAAACCTCTCATGCTGTGTATCTTGTAATTATTACATTGTGCTCATTCTTTGATAATTGCTTACCCCTACAATTCAGGGTTGTCAAGCACAACTTTGTGTTTTCATTTATTCTGTAAGTGCTGAACTCAGTCTAACAGAGTCTTAGGTTGATTGAAACACTGGGCTTAGGTTCACAGAGCCTAAATCCCATCTATAGCCCAGTGTTTCCTTTTGGCCTTGAGAGACCCCAAGGCAGTTGTGTAGACCAGGTGCTGCAAGTAGAATTACAGATGTGAAATGCTGGACTGTAGCAGATGTATTTATATGCTTCTACAGATATAGCCTTATTCACATTTGTGCCAGCCTAACTGCAAAATATTTACAAAACAAAAGGCTGTTAAGTGCTGTAGAGCTGACTGCTCAGCAGCAGTGCCCATCACCCACGACTGTTTAACTCACAGGTGGTTGTGGAAGAAGGCAAATACCACATTGCAATAATATAACAGGGGCCACTGCAACATCCCCTTTGCAAGCAAATGCCTCTTAGCTCCTCTCTAATTTACATCATCTTGAAAAGCTAATATTTCCGGCATTAGGGTAATATTTGTGGTTTATTTCAGTGGAAGTTTGACTGAAGCCTGAAAAAAGGCCTGAAAATATAATAGAAATAAACTTTTCCTAGGAAATGTACCTTTTTAAACACAGTGATTATGAAAAACTGTTACAGACATGTCTGTTATGTTTGCAATGCTATGTGAGCTTGCAAGCCTTGCAGTCTCTGAATTGCATGTGTGCAACACAAGCCCTGCATCACTAAAAACACTAAAACCAGTTATAAATAAATAAAATGAGAAGCAGAGAAAAACAGATGCCATGCAATTAGTACAGTTTAGTATTGAACTGCACTCATAATATCATATTAGATGCCTTATTATATTTGCCCATCCTGGAAAGAGGCTAGAACAGCAGCGGTTGGCAGCTCAGGCGTGTGGAAAATGCAGCCACGCTGGCTGCACCCTCTACTGGCTGATGGACAGACCACAGATGGGTTTGATTTTTTTCTCAGCTGTAATATTCTCAGCCTAGAATAATAATATTTGCCAGCAAACATTTTATAGCATCATTATTAAAAGTAATAGGAAATTTGGGTGTCCTATTTGTCTGGAATATGAAAGAAAGTGAAAGGTCTGAGAAATAGAAAACAATGAATTCTTGTGTCTCGCTACAGAAATGATTTGTCAAGAACCACTGTGCTCACTTTCTATGGCAAGGGAATGAAAAGTTTGCCACACAGAAAGAGATTAAGCTGTATTGTGCTTATTCTGAATGCTAGAGAGATTGTTCGTTAAGTTCTGCAAATGCCACGTGTGGAAAAAAATAGTATTCTGCAACCAAGACCTTCTAGAAATGTGAAAATTAAAATTCATGGTCATGTTTTTCTGGGTGTGGGATTCAGTTTAGCCTCAGATAGGTATTACAAAGTATTTGTATAGATTTAGCTTTCAGATGGTTCTAGCAGATCTTGTATAAAGAGCAACTGAGATTTTAAAGTCCATGTATAGTGTGTGCTGTAACATGACTATAGTATATAGAGGATAATATATTCTCCTGGGTTACGACATCAATTAAATAATAGGCTTTGAGAATGCTGCAGTTTATTGCCAGAAAGAAATCCACTTTCGTTTTTGTTTTTTTTCTCTCTCGTCTGCCTACAAGGGTGTCAGCTGAGGCTTCCTTAGGTTGTATTTTTCCTATCATAGCAGACAGAGATATCAGCAAATATTTTGCATAAAAGAGAGGTGCTGTTTGTGTCTCCACTTTTCCAGCTGGACTTGACAGCTAGCTACTTCAGGTCTGGTACTATTGTGTGGCTATGTGCAACCAGAGACACAAAGGCACGTAATCTAACATGCACTCATTGCACAGTGAGAATGAAAAATTTAGCTGTTGCTACTCTGCTATTAAATGACTATAATAATAAGAGTTTACAGGAATAATACTAATAGGCTATAAATAATGGCTTAGTTATACTATGGTGAAATTTTCAGAAATTACAAGTGGTTTGATCTGCCTTCAGTTTACTTTTTAAAAGTTACTGTATTTTTGAAAGGATTAATGTCCCTCCTCCCTCCTC
>JANHGB010023810.1:5036-24667 GCA_026283785.1 Coracopsis vasa
ACCCTTTTAGTCCTGTTCGCGCTTGCAGTGTGCATGGGTAAAACCCTTCCAAAATCTTCGCTCGCAAAACCAAGCCATCAATCAATCAATACCCCATTTAGAAGTATCAGTGGCATATAAGCCAGGAAGTCTTCTTTGTCCACAACAGTGGTCTACTCATATTTTTTTGGCGTGAGAACTACAACAGAAGATCCTACACAGTGGGAAAGACTACATGATAAAAATGCTCTTAAAATGAAAACACACTCGTATAACAAGGAAGTTATTAATATTAACTGGGACATGTGCTTAATTTCACAGCAATATAAACACACTTTTGATGTTCATTTTCAAAGTATGCATTTGTATATAATTATGCTTAATGCATATCATACTCTGCAGTCTTATGATTTTACAGTCAGTCTGATGGAAGTGTTTGGTTTTTCATCCTTTTTATTTGCATTGCAAAATATTTCTTTGTCTGTATTGTTATTACCTGCTGGAAACAACTTTCTTTTTCATGAATCATGTGGATAAGTATTTCCAAGAGTCATCTGATATGCCATATTTGGAAAATTAATAAATACTTCCTACTTTCATATAAGTAAAGCACTGCAGTAATGCACTAATGTTGGTGCAATTTAGTCTAATATTTATATGATTTAGCAACATGAAAGAAAAAAACTCTTACTTGTTATAATGTAGATTAAAAAGAGAATTCTGACTACAGCCTTATCAGTAGTACTTTTAGACGTATTTAATTTTCTTTTTCAGTGATTGTTGTCACAACAACTATTGTTTCCAGAAAGCTTCATATCACCCAGCAATAACAATGCCATTTTAATCTTGTAATGATGTGTCTTCTCTAGCTGAATTAATAAGGAAACCAGCTAAAAGATAATTTGGGATATCTTTGAAACGTGTGCTAATAAAAAGGCTATGATCAGTCACATTACATGTTGTTCTTAGTAATATTATACTTATAATAGTAAATAATAGTCATTTATGTCCTTCTTTTTCTTTATAAAAATAAATATTGGTAAAATTGCATAAAACAATACCAATGGCATTTCCTTCTGAAGTATACAGGCATGGCCCTGCCAAACAGTGCCAATCTTGATTCTGTCAACGTATAACATGCTCTCCATAGCTTTTTAATGTACGTCTTCTCAAAAAAAATAATAATAAAAAAAAACAAAATTAATGTTTATATTTATTTATCAGCTATCTGCTTATTTAAGTATAATAATACTGTTATACAATAAATGTCATCATGCTCAATTATGAATACTAAAAGTGTTCCCTACCAAAAAATCCTGTGACCCTGTGTTAGGTTTTCATGGCAAGGTTTTTGTATGGGGAGGCAGCTATAAGGGTGGCTTCTGTGAGAAGCTGCTGGAAGTTTCTCCTGTGTCTGAAGCTGCCAGCCAGCCTCAAGATGGATCCGCTGCTGGCCAGGGCTGAGCCCATCAGCAATGGTGGTAGTGCCTCTGGGATAACATAGTTAAGAAGTAGGAAAAAAAAAAAAAAATGCACAACAGCATTTGGAGATGAAGAGAGAAGTGAGAACATGTGAGAGAAGCAGCTCTGCAGACACCCAGGTCAGTGCAGAGGGAGGGGAGGACATGCTCCAGGCACCAGAGGAGAGGTTCCTCTGCAACCAGTAGTGTAGACCATGGTGTGGCAGCTGTGCCCCTGCAGCCCATGGAGGTCCATGGCAGAGCATATCTCCACCTGCATCCCATGGAGGTCCATGAGGGAGCAGATATCCTCCTGCAGCCCATGGAGGTCCCCAAGCCAGAGCAGGGGGATGCTTGAAGGAGGCTGTGACCCTGTGGGCAGCCCACACTGAAGCAGGGTTCTGGCAGGACCTGTAGCCCCATGGAGAGTGTGGAACCCATGCTGGAGCAGGGTTGCTGCAGGACTTATGATCCCGTGGGAAACCCACACTGGAGCAGCCTGTTCTTGAAGGACTGTGCCCATGGAAGGGTCTCACGCTGGAGCAGGAAAGGAGCATGAGGATTCCTGCCCTTGAGGAGGAAGGAAGAACAGAGACACTGTGTGATGAAATGATCACAACTCTCATTGCACACCCCCCTGTGCTGCTCAGGGGCAGAAGGCAGAGAACCTGGGAGTAAAGTTAAGCCCAGGAAGAAAGGAAGGCTGAGGAAAAGGTGTTTTAAGATTTGTTTTTCTTATTATTCTACTCTGACTTGATTGACAATTATTTACATTAATTTTCCTCAACTCTGTTTTCCTGTGAAAATAATTGTTGAGTGAACCCCCTGTCTTTATACTGACCCTTAAGCCTTTCCTTGTATTTTCTTTCCATTGTCCTGCTGAGGAGGGAAGTGATAGAGTGGCTTTTGTTGGCACCTACCATCCAGCCAGGGTCAATCCACTGCAGACCAACAATTAGTGCAGTGACAATTAGACCTCTATTTCTACATCCAGATGAGGACAGTCAATAGTAGTGTAAACACAACAGGTATGCCTTTCCTCTGGCTCAAAAATATATTTTGGACCTGTGAAACTGGAGCTTTGCTCCATAAAAAACAAATAAAACTTATGCATCTCCTGAATGGTGAAACCTCTCTTTCCTCATGGGACATAGATACTTTCTCATGAAACACATCATTTTTGCATGGTTTATGCAGGATGAAGGCAGTCTGACTATTGTATATGAACCTTTTTATGCTTCAGACCTTTTTCACTCTTTCACTGCCATATATAGATATATATGCATTCTCTTTACACAGTCTGGAAGGTGGTGCTAAGGCCACAGTAGGATTCTGGTTTTATCACTGCATATTTGGCAAGAGACCATCTGGTACCAGCTGAAGGGAGCCTCCACCGAAAGTATTTTTTGGACACCTCTGCCTACCCTGTGGACAGGCTGAGTCTTCAGTAAAATCCTCGTTTTCCCCATCTGCATTTGCAGTGGCAACTGGGGTAAATAAGACCTCCAAAAAATTAAACTTTTGGTTTAGACATAAGAAATAGCCTAGAAAGCAGGAACAGTTCTCTGAGAAGTACAGTGTAAATTTAATATGGTGTAGTATCTTACTCATTGGATGCTACTGCTGTAAGCCACAGAGCAAGATATTACACCTCATGGAAGAAGGTGGATAAGTCTATGTGATTGTTTTCATAGCTGCAGTGTGAGAAGAAATTGTAATTGAAGCTGTGAACACTCTGATGAAGAAAGTCTTATCAAGTTAAGGTGTTTTTCTTTTCTTCCCAAATATGTTTTCTGTAAACATATATAAACAGCTGTAAAATCAAGAAGCCACAAAGAAAACACTGTAGTAAAACAAATTCTCATACAAATATTTTATGTCCAGATTACCTGAAAAATATCAAATGCATCTAACATATTGGGCACAAAACACAGTTTCTGTTTTTTTCATTTTAACAGAATCCCTAAACTACTATAGAGAAGATTTCCAAATCCTTTGAATCTTGCCATTATGGAAAAGCCAAAAGTTAAGTGGAATGTAGCCAAAAAGAGCACATTATTATTAAATTTTTCTGGTATATAAAAGGGAAAGTAACAGTATACACTAATTTTTGCTCAGTTTCCCATTCTTGTATCAGAGAACATATCTATGAAAGAAACCCAGAGAATAAAGAGATATGAAAATTATGTATCATTACCCAAGGGCTAAAAGCCCCCCTGTTTTCTTAACTTTGTATGTCTTATGAAGAAATGTGCCAAATTACTCACTGCACATACAGTATTTAGAGTTTCTTTTTTTTTTATTCCACTTCCAGGATTCTGGAGCAATCTTATTGTTTGGTCTGCTTCCAAATCCCAATTTTAGGCTAAATTTTAGCACAGAATGGAAATTTCATCAAAGAAAGCATTTATATCTCTGTGTTGGCATTGTGCTGTAGGGCTTACATAGCTTGGCATTGCGTGATATTGCATTACTTAATCTTCTGACAAAATAGAATCTCTTTCCACTATGTAACTTCTTTTAGGAGTATAAGTAGGGTCTACTTGCAGACAGGATTCCCATGTTCTTGACTAGAGCAGTCCAGTCACATGCTGCGTAGTCATTGTGTATAAAAATATGAAAACTGTCAGAGGGAAAATAAGCCGTGGTGGCACAGAATACCATCACTGTTTTACATATATCCAAACTGTTTCCTTTAACTGGGACTTGATAATTTCAGTCACTGTATAGCTCCTTAAATCAAGTAGTATTCAGTATTTAGTATCTTAGAAAGACTTCTTTCTGTATGTCCAGAAATTTTCATTCTTTGTGTGAAAACACTAAAGAAGTTTAAAAATATACTGAACTCCCATAGGAAGAACTTTATTTGCATAATTAATTGCACTGGCATTGTTAGGATTGCAATGAAGAGCATTCTCTTGGAACACTTATGAGAAGATAAGCAAAATGAGGTACGGAATTGCAGCTCCAGACTACTCTCTACCATTTTATATTATTATTCCTTTTTATTTTTAAGGCAGTTCACGAAATCCAGATGTTGAATGTAAATTATGTTTTTGCAGTAGTAGCATGTGGTTACTTGCTGGGTTCACATTTACAGGCATTTTTGTGTCCATGTCTTTCGTATAGGTAGGTTGAGGATGTGCTTCTAATCTTCTGTCTTTCCATGTAATATATCATAATTTAATTACTTTCTATTCTTCTTTCATTTGATTCACATGTGAAAGAAATTCTTGGCTAATCCCAGGTGAGATCTATAAATAAACTTTTATGTAGAAAAGTGGTTTTTTTCCTTTACAGTAGCTTTGTTTTATTCTTAGAATTGTGTTCACACTTTCTGTCTAAGCAAGCAACCTATATGTCTGCTAAGGAGCTGCTTTGCTAGGTCAAAGAAAAATATTTCACCTCTTCTTCGCATGTAGGAGACTTGACGGTCTTTCTGTTCACTTAAATATGTTGGGCAATAAATCATGAAACATTATGACCTTATATATAGAAGTGCTTGCAAAGCTTATTCTGACATAGAAAAGGACTCATGAGTCTTTCTTAAAAATGCTTCAACTATGGACATTCTTTAAATGACAGTTCATGGTTTTGCTAGTTATGAGTTTTCTTAAGCTTCTATGCTCGTTGTACTTAGGATAGGAAGAAGAAATTTGCAGGAGTGCCATCCACCAGAGGCCAACAGGTTATTTTCCTGGATGAAATAAAACATCATTGTTGTTTCATTTATCTGTATCAGAGAAACACTTTTGTGATAGTTTTTGTCTTACTGGGTTCCCATAGCAGACAGTAAAACCTGGTGCTTGTCTCAGAAACTTTACCAAATCTAAGTGTGTTGACACAGCACAACTTGTTTATAATTTATTATTTTGTGATTCAGTTTCTACAGTGAGAAATGTGGATAATATTTTGCAAAAGCACTCTGAGATCTACAGATGTAAATCACTGAGTAGCAACTAAGTATTCAAGTTGTGTGACCAATTCTCAGTGGATGGCTTTATTTTTCTGTTGTTGTTGGATACACTGGACCCATCTGTATACACAAGATGCATTTAAATATGCTTAGTAAGATGCTTGCTGTCAGAAGGAGTTTCCAAAGACATTGAATCAGGAGTCCAGGCATCAAATGAGCAAGTACATATTTTAGCAGGGTCCTGGCAAGCGCCTTCTGAATGCTTCTGCATTCCTAATTTGGCCAAAAAGAACTGTGTGGACGCAGAAATTGAGAAACAGCTTGGCTTAAATCAAACAAGCTAAACACTAGTTATAAAATGAATTTTACTTCCATTTCTGTTTTAAGGCTATGCATAGATCCTGTTTTATGCACTAAATATGCATTGTGCAATAATTAGCTATGTCGTCAATATTTTTATAATGAAATATATATGGCACCAGAAAAGCACTTAGAGTTTTACACATGAAATCATAGTGTCTGTTTCCATAAAGTCTTAATGACACTTCTGCCCTGTTCTGCAGAGTACACAACACATTTCTGAGGTTGTCCTCTGTACAGAAAGGGCATAAGGAACAATGTGGTGGGATTCAACCATTTCGTACATGACACAGAAGACCAAGAACAATCATAACCTTGTGTTATAAGAAAACAAAATCTCTTCAGAATAATTTCTGGGCAGTGCAAATTACATTTTTTCCCCTTATACAAGATAAATCCACAGTCTAGGCTAGTGACCTAAATAAATAAATACAAGATGAAGATGCTAAGAACTTTTGGTGGAGACAGGTTTGTGGACAGAATAATGGTTTAAAAATTGTGAGTTTATTCAGTGTGTGTGCTTCATGTCTCAAACCAAGATGGTCTTCAAGAAATCATACTGCAGAAGTAGCTGGAGAGAGTTCAGTGTGTATCCCATGCTTGTTTTCCTTTTCCCAGGCAGCTTTTTCAAACCATGACTTACTGAGTAGTCCAGGAGATTTAAGTAGTGGTTGCAGTATTGCTCAATAACTGTTGTGAACTCTTCTGCTCAATGCTTGTGAGCAGCTTCCTTTTAGCCCAATAATTTTGGAGTCGCTATTGCTTGTAAGAAGCTGCAAGCTTCTTTTAGGCCTCAGGACCTGTCAGGCTTGGACTTGTCTTATCCTGCCTGGAGATTTGGTTTTAGCTTGCAAAGTTTTTTATTTCAGTTAATAATCAGGCGACTGTTACCTGCTTTGGTTTAGGTTTTGCTTAACCTTGAACAGTTGCGTTTGTTCTGTACACTTTGTAATTAACGCACAGTAACAACAGATTGTTACACATTGTCATACAATAAAATGCAGAATAGAGGAGTGGCTGATAGTGGACATACTGAAAATACAGGGATAGGGTGACATCCAAGATTCTAGGGCTATAAGAAATGGACCTATGGCAAATTATCACTCATCACAGGAATGTCACTTGGGAGTTATTTAAAACCTGGTTTAATTATAACAAAGAAAGCAAAGCACAAGTATCTAATGTCTCTAAAACACATAGTTATATAAAAAAACCCCTGGAACTTCAGAACAATGAAGAGCAATATGTGGAGCAGGTTAGTAAACACATATAATTGCTCTAAGCAGATCCTAATGTCAGGAGGAAGGCACTATTCACATCACTACCATATTGCTCTTAGTAAAGGACTAAGGATGCCAATGACTTGCTGTAACACCTTCAGTCCCCAGAACTTTAGCCATTGGCTTTAGGGTCTCAGAGGGGGAGCATAATTTCTTAGAAAGGAGGAAATACTTGAAAGTTTGTATGTGCATCATTTTAACTATAATATAATTGGAACTATAAAAGTTAGCATCACTACAACTAGACTAATATTTATTTCATTAGACTTCATTTTATTTTAGAATTTTAGTATTTTAGTGGTTTAGTATTTTAAAGTTTTTTAATTTTAGTATTTAAAATATTTGTATTTAATTATTGTAACTAAATCTATGGGTTTGCATGTTCCTTTTGTCAAGATTTTGAGTGTGACACTCTCTGGCACACTATTCTGTAACTTTGACACAAAAGAAATCAGTAGTGTAAGAGACAAAAATAAAACAGAAAAAAACAGGGTTTAGGTTTATTCCCCCAAATTCTAACATCTGAATGTTTTTAAAATAATGTGTTGCTCCTGCAGGCTGGAAAAATATGTGGCCATTCATTGGAGCAAATCCAACAGGACATTCAAAAACAATTGAAGTTCACTTTTGTGTCAAAAAAAGAGTCTATAAAGCTGATAGAGAAAGAGGAATGATGTAGTAATAAGCATTTCTATTTGCATGTTTTGTAAGATTCACAGGATTCTCAGAAACCTACATATCCCTACAGTAGATGACCCTACCTGTGGTGGAAGACAAGCATTCATTATCATCATAAGACAGCTGAACTTCCTTTTGTTGCAGACATGTTTTCTGATAGGCCAGAAAATGGTGCTTAGCTCTTTTCAGCTTTACTAGGCTTTTTTTTCCTCTCCTTCTCTGCTAATGTTATTTCCTCAATAACTGTTGTTAAGGGTGTTTTCCTTTTTTTATTTTCTTCAAAGTTCCTGGAAATTTTTAGCATTTTTCTTACAATTTCATACCCAGAAATGCAGGCAATATTCCAAGTGAGGCTGCATTGCAGCTGTAAAAGAATAGCTGTTCGTTATTTGTCTGCTTTCAGAAATTAAATCTCTGTGTGGGCGGTTGAAAATTGTTTTGTTATTTTTGTACCTAACACACTGTAACATCAGGTCTACTTTGCTGAAGACTCTCACACCCTTATTACTTTCCAGACAGCTTTCTTTTGGAGTTTTTCAAATAGTGTAATCAGAATGTAATTCTTCTATTTTCCAGACTTTGTAGTATTTGCATTTCTCATTTTTCATTCCATTTTTATTTCCTTGTGATGAAAATTCTTTTTCAAACCTCAAATGATTGAAGGCAACATTTCTATATTGATATTATATTTTTATATTCATATTATATTTTAAGGCTTTTGCTACTGGTGGTAGCTTGCCAACATTACTGGTTTTTATGATCATTATATCTTCTTAGTGCTATTCACATTGTATCAAATGTATAAAGTGTAACAACCTTCTGAATGGCCATCAGGTATGCCAAGAATTTTTATAACAGAGGTCTTGTAGGCTATAGGAAGCTGTCTGAAGTCAGAATGGTTGTATCAGAAAATAATTTCATAAAACTTTCCCTTTTATAAGTAGAAAAACACAAGATATTCATTCTAGCATCTATAAGACAATCATAATTTGTTGCTATTATTTCTTAAATCGCACAGTGCAGATCAACAGCTGCAGGTCTATTTGTTATATTCATCTTTTTTAACTTTCACATGCACTGTATGTATGTTCAAAAAAACCTCTAAATGAACTAACATGAAGAAATGCTTGCAAATTACTTTTCCCTGTTGAAATTGTGGCTGATTCCAGCATTGCAGTTGAGGAGACAGAAAAACGAATGACCACTTATGGCTGGGAAACTTAGATAGATTATTAAACGAAATGGCAATTTCACTTTATTTTTCGATAATATGCTTGTGATTATGTTTCTCTTCAAGGAAAAAGTAGACAGCGAAGACCTAAATCACAATAAACTAAGTACCATTTCCTTGACCTTCACATCTGACTTTCAAACTGTATCTTCCATTTAAATAGGAAAATAGCAACCTGGTTTAACTAAGATAAAGCGCACACTGTAGCTGATTCCTGGAATAGAAAGAAGACAACTATGATGTTTGCCAAAGGCATATGAAATAGATAAAAGAGAGATAAAAGCTTTAAAAAAAATGTGGACAATAATAAATATACAGGAATGATAAAAATAAAGGGTTTAGGTTTTTTTCTCCCCAAAGTAAAAGGGAGAAAACTTTTTCTAGAAGAAAACAGTTTCCCTGAGAATCAGAAATCTGGCATGCTTCTTCAATCTTAATGAAGCATTTAGGCAGAAGGAGCTTTCTGACACTTGAAGGTAGCACAGACTGAAATGTTTTACCTCTGACATAGAATCCTACAGTAGTGAGTTTTTATATTTAATGGGATGCAGGGTCATTTCCCGTGGGCTATTTAGTGGACCTTTGTAGCTTCAAAATGTGATTCTTGCCTCAGAAGGGCCTAAAGCTGATTATTAACCATGATTCATAAATTCTTCAGAAGACGATCAAGTTAGGTTTATGAATTCAGACTGGGACAGAATGCAGCCACCTCCTTTCTGCCTATAAATACCAAGAAGGACTGCAACTTACAGGAAAATAACCTTTTTAAGTCTATTTTGCTTCCTCATTGTCCTTTTCCAACAATGAAACAGCTGTTTACAGGAAATTTTGGTGCTTGTAAAGAGAAGTGAAAAGAATGAAAAAGAATGACATGTGTACCAATTTCTCATTAGAATGGCAAATCTAGTGAATTAGTTTTCGAAAATAATTATGGATTTTAAAGGGAGGACACAAAATAGTGGAAGGTTTGGGAACTGTATGAAATCTGTTCTGATCTATCAGTAAAGCAAACACTCCATGATACTTTACTAAGTGTATGAGACACTACAAATACATGGAGGGACACTTATACAGAAATCCTCTAAACATCATTATCACACTGAAGGGAGATTTTGCCCAAGGCATGTGGTTGTTCTTTTTCTCTAGGGTAGAGCTACAGATTTGTAGGGCAAATATTCTAAATAAATAAAGCCTGGACAGAATGTTTTGATTTCTGCAGATTTTCTACAATTTTTGCATTTCCAAAGGTAGTAATTATGAAACAGGAATATCAAAGTCCTAATTATTTGACCACAGATTCATGATATTACAGACTAGAGATATGACTGCAGTACATACAGACACAAATGCCATCAGGACCTGTAGCACTGGTTCTAGTCTATTCCGGCAAAACCCTTTTGTTCTATGTAACTTAATAGAAGTCTTCTTGTTAATGTTAAAGATGGTTGTCTTGTTTTAAGTATTTGGTTCTATGCTTATGTGATCTTCTATCCTCCTTTGACTGAAATCAGCTAGGGGACTCATGTTAACTGCATATATAACAGTAGTTCCATTTACAGTGTTCTTTATTTTTAAAGTTGAGTTATCACCTCTGCACCAGTAAAATAATTATTTTTGTCCAGTAAAATAAAGTCACATGTACTGCTATCTAAATAACTCAGATGAGTATTTAAGCTTGGGATATTACAGTAGCCAATAACAAATTCAGGTTACTTTGGTTTGGATTTGTTGGTTTGTTGGGTTTGGTTTGGTTTGGTTTGGTTCATTTTTATTCCCTGACAGACTAAACAAAGCAAACAAAAAAACCTAAAGGAACTCAAAAGCAATGCATGCTAATCAGAGATTTATTAGTGCAAGGCTAGCAGTCTCTGGCAGAGTATGAAAAAGACAGGCAAATGTGGCAATTAGTTGATGCATCTCGCTGCTATGTAGTTAAACTCCAAAGCCTTGGACTCAAGCGTGTTTTGTCCTGTCCTGGCTTTGTGCAATTCAGAGCAGAATGATCAAGAAACTGACATATTATGAAAACTCATTTCAAGAGGATCTCCTAACTGAATGAATGTCATTGCCATTGATACACAGGTAGAGTTTACTTGGAAACAGGGAGTCTGATTGCATTGTCTTCATGATGGAACTCCATGATTTCTTGGTGTTTGTGCTTTGGGCTCACAGGTCTGTCTATTAGGTGCAGATTTCATTGCTCTCAAACTATTTCCACGCATTTACCTCTTTGTTCTCTGCTATTTAGCAACCTTATTTATCTCTTCATATCTGGTCATAACCTGTTTTGTCCCTTGAAGGTTTGCTTAGAAGAAAAACATTTTCTTTACTGGTGATTACATCCCTGGAATCATTTGTCTTGAATGCCTAAAATGCAATAAATCAACGCAGAATCAGCACTGAAGAGGTTAAATATTTCACCACAAAAATATTAGCTGGTGGAAACCATCAGACTTTGATTTGTGCAATTTATTATAGTCTCACGTTCTTCCTATCTCGAGAGCAAAGCTGCCAGTTAAGATCACACTGGAAGATAGCTGTAGTTTTTGCTTTTATTACATGATATTAAATTTACATTTTGCTATTATTATTATTTCTTGTTATTAAACTAAAACACTATCAAGCAATACATTCAAGTGTGTCTCTATCCTTGTGCTGTCCCACATTTCAATAGTTTTTCCTCTGCATAGGTATTTAAATAGACACATAGTGGAATGTTCAGAGGGGGTCAAGGGAAGTTACAGGGAAGAACTGGGCAGCTACATTTTTCTTGTTCGAAATTGTCATTGGTTGTACTTGCTGAAGTGGAAGATGTCTGGAGTTTGTCATTTCAGTGTACCATTTATTAAAGCTCAGTAAAACTAACCTGAAAAGATATTTTTAAATCAGTTATCTATATCTACTTTTTTGTCTAATGTCCTTTTCAGTTTGTTTTTATTCAGCCTGCTGACAGCAGTCCCATAATTATTCTAGTGTAATCTAACTAAATTAACACCAAAGCTGTCATTCTAATTTAGTACAGGTGTGGATTAAGGACATTGTGCTTAATGTGACTGTTGTTTTTAATGGGACTCCACAGAGGAAGGGTAAGGATTTTATTTTTTAAGTTAGAGGAGGAAACCTGGTATCTACAATGAACCTAGGTAAAAATTTTTTAGGTAAAAATTTGCTCCAGCTGTAGTTTTAATAGCTACAAAGGGAGATATATCTCCAGCTTCAGAGAATCCCATGCCACCCAAGAGCCTTTCTCTTCTGATTTCATCTTTCTAATCTTCTTCCCCATTTTGATAAGCAGATCCATTCCTGCCACTGTGCTTGCATACCTTTCTCCTTATGACACTTTTATTCCTGCCTGATCCGTGTAATTTTTTAGCCTTGCACATTCACACTTTTTGGACTCCCTGTGCAAGTGTTGTTTTGTCCCTTCTTCCATGTACACTCTGCTCTGTCCAAACACTTCTGATACTTCTTGAAAATGAAGATAAATATGACAAGCAAATAAGTTTGCTTAGTGGTCACCCTGAAGAAAATTCTGAGTATTGAATTTAGACAGGTTTTAATGTGGTTTGTCTTCGGGTGATCTAATTTTCATTAAGAAAGAATCCTGCTTTACAAACAATTGCAAAACAATTCAGCTCTTCAAAATTATCATAGAAATTACCTTTAAAAAGATTTTCCTATAGCTTCTACTGATTTAATTTTTTTATTATTAGGTTTCTATATAAAGTATCTAACATATTAGAATTTTTTAAAAACTAATATTTCTGAAAAGTAGAAATTAATAAAAAAGTTTACAAATGTCCTAAATGACATTTTAAATTTTAAAATAGCTATTTTAAAATAACTTGGATTTGGAGAATTTTTTGTTCAGCATTTTGCAGAATTCTATAAAATATATGTCTATATTTCCTCTAGTTCACTCAATCTCAAATTAATCTTGATGATGTAATGGGCAATTATAAAGATATGCAAAGGTCTAAGCATATACTTTGAAACACTATGTTTTACAAAGTAACAAGTAATATTGTTCTTTTAAAATAATGCTTTTTCACACAAATAATGACGTATACCGGCTCTTAATCATAAATTTCAGAATTAAAATTAAACACTTAATAATATTTTTGGGTCTGTAGGCTGTCCTTATCAGGATGAAAGTATTCCAGTTAGGCCTTGATTCTACAAAAAGCAAACTTATATTGTGCAGGTGAACTTGCAAACTGTAAACCTAGACTCTGTAATACTAAAATCTTGCTATCTATTTTGTACGGGTTTGGCCAAAAATAGCAGAACCTTTCCAGAACCTCCTTCTTTAAATAGAGTCATGAGACTGTCTCCTTTTTTCTTCCCATAAATTAAAGATTTAAGCTTGCAGATCTGTGAAGAGAAACCAAGACCACAGCCAAACAATAGGCTTGGATCAAAGCATTTGGATCTGCACCTTACCCTTATGTATTGTGGGAGGGAGGGTGCATGTGTATGTATGTGTTTATATTTACACATTGCAAGTGTCTGAATGTGTGATTTAATCTCTTCATCTTCATGCATTGTACAACTTTATTTGCAGTCCACAAGTCATCTGAATGATGAGCTGAGAATTTACTTAGATATTAAAATAAATTTTAAGCCTCAGTGATATTTCTTTTTTGCATCTACTGAAAGTATGTGAAAGCCATAGTAACTGATACTTATATAGAATTTAAACATACAAAGCATGAAATGCTACCAGTTTGTGATGCAGATTTGATCTACAAAATGTTTATTTTTTTCCCATCATTCCTAAATCTATGCTACAGTTTATGAATCACAAATAAAAAGTTAAAAGGTAAATGCCTGGAATGTTTTTTGAAGTTCAATTCACTTTAATGCAGAGGAAAAAGAAGTGGCAGGAAGAAAGATTTTTTTTGTTGCTGTTTCTTCAAAAGTAAAGATAATAAATATTATGGAGTTTCTATTGTTTAGCTTACATTCTTCATTTGTGCACTTTAAGCTTCATAATTTCATAAATGGGGATAGTAGAAGTCAGTTATATTTTGATTCTTATATTTATCAACTTTGATCCACAGCTAATATTCTAAAATGATAAGTGCTTTCTCTTTTATCCTGTCCCCTCCTTTAACACTGAATGTAAGTTGATCCACTGTACATTTTAAGATCAAGCTTGGAGTTCAATTTAAATTCTAGCACATTCAAACTTCTTAAAAATATAAGTTCCATTCAAATGGGAGTTTTTTTCACTGCACACAGAGCTCTAATCAAAAGTAGAGCTGTATAGAATGGTTTAAATTTAATCCAAATCTCAGTGAATTTCATGAATCTGACTATTCAAGCTTTACATGGCTGGGTTCATAAATGTTATTTCTGCTTTTATGCATGATAGGTTGCGGGTTGCTGCTGCTTCTGGGCTTCACAACAGATGCCACAAACCAGAGTTCGCCTCTGCTTCATGCATTTTTCATAACTCCAGCTAAAAAGTAAAAGTGTATGGATTGATAATAGCTAATGAATGTGTAAGCTGTTAGCGAATGTTTTCCACAGGTTACTAGTTTGGGTCACAGGCAGTTGAACTGGATAACTGATTATCCATAAAGATCACATTAATGCATTAAAGAAGAATATGTCAAATACCCAGGCAACAAAAAAAAAAGTCAAAAAAAGGGTAAAAATCAAAAATACTTGTTATTTCTCTTGTTTGTGGTATCCTTGCACACTCTAAGAAACAGTATTTTACACTTTTTACTCCTCATTTGTAAATATTCCCTGTGGTTTCTTCTTCCAAGGGTAAAAATATTGCGGAGTGTCTATCCTAAATGCATTTCTTACTTGAGAAATTAGCATTGTAGGCTGAATTATACATTTTTTCCCATTCTTTTCTTGTAACAATGTCAAAATTCTTCATTTTCCCAAAATGTGTGGAGTTTCCTTTATGAAAACCGACAGTTTGTCCAGAATTCTGTTATTACACATTTCTACAGATAATTCTTTGGTCTAGTTGCCTTTGTAAAATAAACAGAGGAGCTACAATATCCTTTTTTACTCCTGCTGGTATATAATGACTCAATTTCTCACCATAGCGGGTTAAATGTTTTCTCCTTCATGACATGAATAAAAACTTTCTCATTTCACAGTTGATAATGTTTGGAAGCAAGTATCCCTGGTAAGGTTTTAGATTAACAGTCACATTTGTAGTAGGACAATGTCTGAAAGAATAGGTGTCAGATATATTCACTAGAAATATGGACATAATTTTTGAGAAATACTTAACCAAAACTAACATGGAAATCTACACCAAAGAGAGTAGTTTAAGCTTCTTCACAACAATTTTATGTTGCATGCAAACTCAGGAGAACATCACAGAGTTACTTATTGTTGGAATTACATAATTAAGGAGCTCATTGTTGGATTCTTAAAGTTAGGCATTACAAATAGAACATGCTGGTCTTATTTTCCAGGCTTTCATGACAACTTCAGTGTTTAGAAACGGGGTTGGACAGTCAGATGTGGGAAAGACAGTGATTTACTCCATTTGAACTTAATACTTTAGAAAATGAAGTGATTTTACAGGAACATCCGAGATGGCCACAGATTCTTGAACTGCAGAAGCTGTTCTATAAGCTGCAGAAATCACAGCTTCTCTCATTCTATGCTGGAACATGATATCTGATTTGTTCAGAGTTAGCTGAAGGCGATGTCACAGCCTGAAACTTTGATCTTGCCTCTTATTTCAGATTAAAAATGCTGTATAGGATGAGGCCATACAGAGGATGATGAAGCTTATCACTATTTACAGCCTCTAAAACCACTATGAATGAGAAGGCAAGTAGCTGGCTAAGTATTTACCTGACACCAAAAAATTAACAAAGATTGGCAATTGGAAATGGAAAGAAAGGTTTCTACTTCATCATGCAGTCATTTGAGTGCTCTTTTCAATGATGCTAAGATTCTCTACACAGTTACATGAGACTCCTCCTTTTCTTCCCTATGGTATGTGAGACTCAGAACTAGTTGATACTGGAAGTACTTTCACCCAGCCTTTCGAAGAGTTCTGATGGAAAAGGTCATGGAAGTAAAAGAAAATTTTGCTATCACCAGAAAAATTATGAGGGAGGGACAAGCTCTTGTTCTCCTATCACTGTGAAAAACCTGTTTCTGAATAGCCAATAAATTACTATGAATTTCCAAAACTGAATTTTCCTTAAACATTTTAAAGAAATATGGATGCATTTTTATACTACTTGGAAATATCTCAGGTTAATGCTTGCCCAGATACATAAGATATTGTCACTAAAATATTACAGCTGGTTTAGAATGATATTCTGCTGAGATCTAGACTTATGCTACAGGTCTACTTGTAGCAAGTAACTTGGTGCAAAAGTACGTCAATTGTAAAGGAAGTGGTGATGAAGTTCCTGTATCCCCCTTATACCTGATTTCAAGTAGTTTGTTTCTGAACAAATTTAGTCTCCATTGCATGTATAGTTTACAGCATTTCAAAAGAAATATAAGTGTGTGTCATGGACCTGCAGGTGGAGCAGCCCACACATTCATTCTGAATTTAGTTAAATAAATCAAATATCATGTTAAATATCTGGAGTAATTTTGGAGTGAAAATTCTGATTTTGTTTTCTCAAAAAATGTAGTTTGCACATCTCAAAGTTGGCCCCAAAAATGACTCGATAGGTGGTTAGTATTAAAATAACAAGAAATTTACTTCTAAACAGAAGCTTAATGCTATTTTTACAGTGTAGTTCTAGAAGACATATTAGAGGTTGCATTTTGTATGCAAATTTGACTGTGTGTCTGAAACTTTATCAACCTAGGATTATGGCAACACCTTACAATATTTGAAGCATCTATGATTAAAATAAGAAGTACTTTGCTTCCATATTTTGATGCTTTTATTCCCAAATGAACGTGAGTTGATGAGAAGGAAGATACAATTCATTTTTGTTCAGTAATAGGTTCAACTCTATGAACCTGTGAACTCCTGCACATCCAGCATTATGAATTATCTAGGATGATTTGGATCAGTTGGAGATTCATAGCCAGGGAGTATGAAGGGACTTCTGGAGCAGCTAAAATATTTGCTAATTGAAACAAAAAATCCTTATTTCATGAGGTTCACACGTCTTTCATTTTGAGAAAACTGATTTTAATGTTTTGAACTTTTGTGTTAAATCTACCTTCTTGAAGTATTTTAGGCAGGATGCTTAGAAGTGTAGAGCCTGCGGCAGACAACTAGTGGAACAGGAATTTTATCACCCTAAAATACTTGGATTGAAATTTAGAAAGAATTTAGCAAGCTTGTGTTTCTTGATCATACCACATGGAATTTTGAGGTGGAGTGTTGACAAGTGTGAGAAATGACTGCTGAAAAAGATGACTTAATAATTTTCACTTAAATCTTACTATTACTTTTATTTTAATTTGCAATATTTGCAAATGTATGCACTGAATTCATTCGATGTGTTTCTCTCATTCCTTTTACAATTTACATGCATCAGTAAACCTCTTTTGAAACTATAACATAAATCTGGCTATATTAATTAATGTTAATTAATTGATGCTAGTGGACAAAAGCAACTTTCATATCCTTTTGGAAATACTGACTTTCTTTTAAAGTAGACTATACAATAAGAGTTTGTGTTAATGATGTAATGGTAAATGTGGCCTGTTTAGTCAGTTGATATCCTTTTGGATAGGGCTGAATTTATGTGGAAAATACAGATTTGCTCTTTATTCAAAGATTTGTAAAGTTACTACTGAGTTGCTACCCAGCACTCCTCCTGAGTTTTCCATTAACTCCTGCAAGCACATTAGTAAAAGTTGAAAAAAATTTAATAGAAATGATGGTAACTAACTCAATCCATAAGGATTATGGATTGGGAGGCAGAACAAAGAATAGAATTATTGATACGCAAAAAGAAGTATACCTCAGAAAGGGATGGAAAGTCATGGAATTGAAGCGAAAGGTTTGTCCCCTTATTAAACTCAAGCAATAGGTTCTTTGATAAAACCTGAAAAGCAGAGGTCTGTGCTGTCTGTCAGGAGCAAAGCTTTATACCTATGATGTCTAAGAACAATCCTGAGGAAAACAAGAAAATACCTTCTGAGTGATGAGTCAAGCAGCATTATAGACACCACAGATCAAGAATGGCTGTACCAACTATGAGAAGACAAACAAATGGTATATGAGGTGATCTTTGAAAACATAACGATAGTTAAGAATTATTTTTAATTAACAATACTTTATGGAAAGTTTTGGAATGCTATGAGATGCATTCCTGGAAAAATAGCATCTCACTGAAGTAGACTGTACTACTTGGGATGCGAATCTTTAAGCAGAGACTGAATCCTCTATCAATTATCTATTCATACTAAGACATGGAACAGAATATGAGGAAAATAATTTCAATTTGTACACAAGACTTTGGATCACATAAAGACAAATCTGAAACCTGAAATGCCACAGTTTTGCAGGCTACTAAAGGGTAGATTAATGTTCAGAAGAAATAAAAATATTACTGATGACAGCAGTAGTCAAGAAAATTAAAAAGTTTATGATAAGTGGCCTAATAATTATTGATGATGGAATTCAAATTGTCACTGTGAAATTGTGTAGAAATAAAGGTCTAGTGTCTTGAGTTTTTTCCACAGAGAGCATGGAAGCTGACTATATAACATCTCTAGTTTTATGGAATTATTTGTAGTCCTAGAACTGACTATTGGCTCTTGAGTGTCCTTGGCTTAGATTCTGTGAACATGCTTTAAGTATGCATTGGCATGACCAAGGAACCACAAAATAATTCAAGTTGGAAGGGATCTCAAGAGGTAATCTAGTCCAACTTCCTGCTCAGCAGGAGGGTCAGCAGAGTCAAGAATGAGATCAGACCAGCTTGCTCAGGATTGCATCCAGCTGTGTCTCTGAGGCTGCAGATTGCACATCCTCACTGTTCCCCTGTTTGACTACCCCTGCAATGGAAAAGCTTTTCCTCATATTGAGTTGAAATCTCCTATGTTGCAATTTAAGTCCATGGGTAATCAACAAAAGACTTAAACACAGCAAGCTGAAAATAAATAAAAGTATTTTGGAGTACTTGCTCACAAAATTGGAAGATTGCATCAAATTGGAGAAGGGAGCCTCTCTTTTGAGCAGGATGACCTCCTGAGATCCCATGACTATGACTGAGAGTCAAATTCACTCTGAAGAAGTCTGGAAAATTAAGCCTTATTGAGGACTGTGAAAGATCTGCTATAGAAGCTTGAGATTTTATTTGCGTTTGGATAGAAATATCTGCAATGCCATTAGTGGAAAAATTACTAACAGAAATTGTTTATGGATGATTTTAACTTATAGCAGGAGTCTTGCAATCTCCAAATACAGAGTGTAAAACAAATGCTATTAATATACAGAGGATGCAGAAGTTTATGAATGTGAAATTCTATGTAGGAGAGTTCATAGAATCATAGAATAGTTAGGGTTGGAAAGGATCAATCCCCCTGCCATGGGCAGGGACACCTCACACTAAACCAGGTCATCGAGGACTCTGTCCAATCTGGCCTTGAACACCACAAGGGATGGAGCATTCACAACTTCCTTGGGCAACAGTGCCTCATCACCCTTACAGTAAAGAATTTCTTCCTTATATCCAGTCTAAACTTCCTCTGTTTAAGTTTTAACCCATTACCCCTTGTCCTATCACTACAGTCCCTAATGAAGAGTCCCTCCC
>JANHGB010023811.1:0-10923 GCA_026283785.1 Coracopsis vasa
CCCCCTTCAGACACTGGAAGCTGCTCTGAGGTCTCCATGCAGCTTCTCTTCTCCAGGCTGAACAGCCCCAACTTTCTTAGCCTGTCTTCATGCATGTTTCAAAGCTCTCTTTACACACCCTTTGAGCCTCTCAGACACCTAACTCCTTATGACCAGCCTCTCATTCTGCTTACACAGTCATTTATACAGCTTTCTAGTTTATGTTCTTTAAAGCTACATTCTTCCTTAAGCTACAAGTGTAAAAACAGTGGCTTGAGACAACACTGTCTTTAGGCAGAGGAAGTCTCAAGCCTCAGCTTTAGGTAATGTGCTCTAATCTGAACAGAAGACCTGTTTAATATCTTGTGGTGAATTGGTGTTGGAAGTCTGCAAAGGTTTTATTTAGCCCCTTCCTTTGTGTGTGAAATGAGTGAAGTAGAGGCTGTATATTGGAAGAAGAGGAAAATAATTTCTACCAACCTCATCTTAGGGTATTTCTGGGTATGAATACAAAGAAAGTGGAAAACACATGGAACCAAGTAATTGGCCGCAGTTCATTCTTCACATGTAATATCACTTAGATTCTTAGCAGCAAAAGTGAGTTGTGGAAGCAATACTTATATTTTGATGTCCATCCCCATCTAGTGTTTGTAACTGTTATAAGCAAAATCATCTGTCACTATTGTCACCTGATTCCTTTCATCTTCCCTGCCTCCAGCAGAGTGCTTTGCTGGAAAAAGACATTCTTTTCTAAGGAACTGCAGTCTTTTGGACTTCCGTGGCTAATATACAAATGTTCCTTTTTCACTATCCTCCAGGAATTCACAGTCTAGCTACTAAACTAATAACGAATCTCTGTCAATGAAGTTAGTTAAGGTTAGGCACTGTTTGTCTTCAACCTCTTGCAACCTGAAATACTGTGAGTCTTAGATAATGCACAACTATTCAGTGGGCTGCACATCAGCATACCTGATATTTGTACAAGTACTAGCAAATAAGCTGGCATCAAATATTTTCATGTGCTAGTGCTTTTCCTTTTGATTCTTAGATCTGTGTAGAAGACACAGTGTTTGTATTAACACAGCTGACTTTAATGACAAGCTAAGAGCAAAAATAAAAATATGAAATAAAAATCTACATTTGAAAAGCTTTGTGCAAGAATGGTAAAAGCAGATTTGCTCATCTGGGTGACTGGAAATGCAGTGAAGCTTGTCTGTCTTTAAAGTAAGTAACCACGCTGTTAAGTCATCCAAAATATGGAAGGTGCAATTCCAGTTATTCCAAGGGAAAGGAAGATGAGGTCAATCGCCAATAAAATATCACCATTTGTGATTTTCTTTGATGGATATTTAAGATCAAAACCCACTGTTAACTGTCAAGGAAATGTGATGTAGTTTATCTGAACACAATTGCATTATTTGAAATAGCTTGCAATATTGGAAATAAAACAACATTAAAACCCAGTGAGAGTTGGTAGTTTCTTGTTAGTTTTTAAGATTTCTCCTCTAGAAAGAATATTATTTCTCTTTTGCAAAAGATTTCCATTTCATTTCTATCTTTTTTAGGGGAGAAAAGAATAAAGGATTGTTCTGTTTTTAAATATATTCACTGTATTTCAGGTTATATTTCAGGATATATCCACTCTAATTTCAGGCATTGGAACAGGCTGCCCAGGGCAGTGGTGGAGTCACTGTCCCTGGAAGTGTTCACACACCATGTAGACAAAGCCCTCAAGTGCCATGGGTTAGTGGTGGCCTTGGCAGTGCTGGGGAATGGTTGGACTTGATGATCTTAAAGGTCTTTTCCAACCTGTCTGATTCTATGATTCTGTAATACTGCTTTTAATGGTATAATTGTTGGATAGTATCTCTTGTACGTTGAGGCAATGTAAGCATCTAGAAAATTCAGAAGAGCATATCTCATTTTACAGGAGACAGCAGCTGTTATGCACCAAATGTGAACATGCTTTGTTCTTCTTAGTGATCTTGGGTGGCTATGTACAGCTTCAATAAGGGACATTAATCTTTTAGAAGACTTTAGCAAGAGTTATTGTATTGTTTGTTGGGGGTTTTAATTTCCTAATTGTATCTTTGCTCTGTGTTTCAGTATTCCACTCTCCACAGTTAAGAATAAGCATTTACTAGAATATTTCACCAGAAACCATAAGCTACATTGGTACTCTCTGATTTTCATTAAATGATAGCTGTATATTGCACTTATGTCTTCTGGGCCTTGGAATATGCACTCTAAAATTCACTGCTCCACGTAGCTTTCTCATAACTGCTATTTCCATTTAGCTGTAACTCCTGTGTTCTCTTGACATTCACTTTCAGGCATTTTTAAGCGTTGCTCTGAAATGGGAATAAGTCAAATTAAATTGTAAATGAAAGACATGAACTTTGCTGGTATTGGAGTAGAGAGCAGTCACTGTACCTTGTGAGCAATGTGGCCCCAAAATAATCTTGGATATCTACAAAATGCATAAAAAACCAAAAGTGTGGGGAGGAATGAGAGAAAAATGGAGGAAAAGGCAAGAGAAGATACACATGTGACAAGATGTTGGGAATGACTGTGCTTAATTCACTCTAAATAGGAATTCGAGAGAGAATAATTATGAATTTTATTCCTTAGTTACATTACATCTCTGTCCAAACAGAAGTAACAATGGAGATAATAGCTCAGCAAGGGGGTTTTTATATGAAGAAGTTGTGTAGTCCAAAAGCCTAGGGGAATTTTATTGGAAAAACTGCCTGAAAATCAAATCTCAACTTCTTTTGTTTGCTTTAAAGACTCAGTACTACCCAAAACACATTGGGAGAACAGAATTGCCACAGAAACGCTGGGGTTTCTCAAAAGCTTTTGTTATGGTAGATAAATCTTCCAGAGTCTTAGGATGTAGTTTGCTATAAAAAAATCTTTACTGTTAATGAGATTATATTTTATGGCTGAATGCAGTTTACTTCTCCCCTGCTCCCTCATCTCCAATTTCTGCTAATTTCTCATTTAGTACTTTAATGTAGTAGCAGTGTGACTGTTTATCATCATAGGGGCAGTCAGAACTAGCTGAGCATGGTAAAATAGAGAGGGGGGATGGCCTTTTTACTGTGCCTTGAAACAGTCCTTATAATAGTTGGAAGAACTCACACTTGGGTGAAATACAAAGCTTACTGCTAGTTAATACTGGCAATCAGAGGTGTAATGTTCCTGTTTTGTGTGATTTACAATGAAAGAGGGCATCTAGAAACACTGGGGCTTTTAAAGGAGAGTTTAATCCCTGTGTTTTTTAAAGGCTGGAAATAGGGTTTCCAGTTCCCTTCTTCTCCTCTCTACACATCAAGCTTTCAGTAGCATTTAAGATGTGATGCTTACTGATCTGCAGGTATGACTCTGAAAGCTCCCCTTTTGTGTTTTAAGGAATAGCTTTATCCATAACATAGCAGTGAAGTTCTGTATGAGCAAGATGTGAATGTGTTTTGGGAAGCTTCATTAGAATGAAGCATTAGGATGGCATTTTGCAGAGATTCTCTCTACACCCATTGAAGGAGAAGCAAAATAGGTGTATGTGTTTATAGCAGATTGTGAGGTTTTGGACCACCTTTTCTCAGGATACATTATTGTTGAATAGCAGGATTTGCATTTTAATGGCCTGGAGTTTGTTTTCATATTCATACTGTCTTACAGAGATTGGCTGTATGGCCTGTATTAGAATGTGACTTCTGGAAAGAGGCATAAAATGACCTGAGGATTAGCAGAATGCAGCACTGCTTCAAAGATTCAGCCTCTATTCTTCCGAGATACAAGCACATACTTAATTCTGCTGGTAGTAGTTTGTACAAAGGTGGTTAAGCTGGTGTAGGACCACAGCATGGACCAACAGGTTTAGTTGCTTGAACTTTACACTGTCCTTTGTTAATATTTTGTTCTTTCTGATTTTCTCTGGATTTGAGCTATTGAAATCTGCAAAGCTCACCAGGGAACAAATAATTACTACTTACAGTCATTACCAATGCCATTTCCAGTTGTATCTTAAATGCTTGCTTGAAGTAACTGTATTAAGATGCTGGGGTTTATTAAATTTTTGCAGTACTTTAATGAGTTATCCTCAAGAACTCACAGATTAATATGGTTCAATAACTGTTTTAGAAACTGTTTCTTGCCTATCTTAGTTTCAGCTGCATTTCACCTGATGTTTATCCTTTCTTACATTTCCAGACAGTATGAAAAGCTTTTCCTCTGCGGCAGATGATGACAGAGCTCCCTTTGAATTAACTTTGTGTTGTCAGTGACCTCCGTGTACTGAAAACTTCAGGTAAGTTTTACTTTTCTTACACTTTACGTGTCAAGAAACAAAAATAACGCCTTTTTTTAGCCCACTGGCCTCAAGAAAAAAATGGGGAAAAAGAAAGGGAGAGTGTTATATCTGGAATATGCCAAATTAATTGAGATAGACTTCAATATTGTTTTATTTAAACCTACTTGAGACTAGAATAACATGATTACTACAAACATAAGGGAGGAATGAAAGGAAGACTAAGAAAACTAATTGGGGTTTCAAGTGTGTATAGCAGTACAGAAGGAGGAAGTGCTGTGGTTTGTGTGATTACTGTCAAGACTGCAGTAGCACACAGGGACACTGTGCCTGATTTGAGCTAGCATCTGGTAAGAAGAGGACACAGGCCTGTCAGTGTTGTCATTTAAAGAGATAATGATAGAGTTGATGACTGATTCACTCGGTGATGCAGCTTTTCAGCAGCTTTAGCAGTGATTTTTCCTTTAAACAGCTTTAATTGAGAGGACTGTGACAAATTTCCAGTAAAATCTCAGTACGTTTTTTTTTGATGACAGAGGCTGTATATTTTTTGAAGGGAAAAAATAAGTTACTACACTGCCTTTTTGACTTGTTCTGCTCTCATCATACAGCGAGGTAGGTGATGGAAGAAGTTTGTGGTTTTGCCCAGACATGCCATTTATCCAAGTTGGAGAATAGCAGCTTATAAAAATCCATCTCTGTAAGAACTACGTGACAGCTGTAACAGAGCTTGTTTCCTTTGATACCTCTGTTACATTGGAACTTCTTCAAGTTCAACTTGACTCTGACAGGGTCCAGAAAAGGGTTAGACATGGGCTTTACCAGTTACCATTTTAAGTTCTTACACTCACAGCGTGGTCAGGGTACCAGTTGCTTTTTCTGTTAAAGCCAGATCCTCAGCAAATGAGTCACTTGTTACAGAGCTTCATATGTAACAAAAGTCTAAATTTAAGCTGTAAGGCTTATAGCCATAAAATACAGGCATATCTCAGACAAAATATAGACATCTGTAAAATATCTTTCTGTGATGCTTACACCAACACAGAAGATCTCTTGTGGCTTCAGTTGCACTAATATAACCAATGTAATGTAAAAAATTGGGATTACGGCAGGGAAAATTAACCCTAAATTGTGCTTTCTTTTTGAGCATGTCAGCTGACCTAACACCAGAGATTACCAAATCTAAGTTAAAAAGCAAGAAAAACACAGTGCTATTTATCCTTGGTGCAATTTTAGATGGCATGGCGTCCTAAGAACAAACTGTGGTAAAAATCAGCATTGGCAATGAATCAACTCATCAAGAAGATAAAAATAAACCCTGTGCTGTCTTCTGTACTTTAAGTATCTAATAAGATATATTATAAAGCCTTGTCTGTAGTATGTAAATAACTTGAGGGTGGAAAATTGGGAGAAGTGGTAAAGGGAAAAGGTGCTTCAACAGCACAGAGGAAATTAAAGTCTCAAGGAAGCACTCAGGAGAAAACAGAGACTACATTAAATTAGGAAAATATTCTAGAGCCATGCAGTATGTTTCTGATGCAGATGTGATTTGGTCTTAGCCCTTGCATTCAACAAGGAAGATCTGCTGACACAGGCAAATACTGTCTACAGCAGGGCTTAATTTGTGGTCAAGCAGAGATACCACGAATAATCTTCTGTGGATAGCAACCACATAGTTTGCATTTATTTGGTAATTATTGGCAGCATTTGGGTGCAAGCTGCTCTGTCTGCTACAGCTGTGATATCCAGGTATGCACATTGGTCATCATGATCCAAGTCTTGCTGTACAAAAAGCACACATCTCATAAGCAAAGCCAAGAAAATGTGGTTAGTGTGGTTGAAATCATAGGCGTTTCATCAAAGAATCCAAATGAGTTGCTTATAGCCCTGAGATCTCCAGTACCACTACTTGAAGCGTGTATTCTGATATACCTGCCTGAGGACAAACTTCATGTAGACTGCATCTTTCTTAAGATCATGTGTATTTGTCACATTTGGAGGTGCAAGTAGTGGAGACCATGCAACTTTATGCACTGAGGCAAGGTGCATTCCATGCTGAACTACACATCACTGTGCATTGATACATGTGATATTAGCCAGAGAGTAAAGAAGTTGAAACTGTTACTTGAAATAGAAATTGTGAAGAAACTTGCAGTCTGCAAAATGAAGGAAGCACCAGTTAGACACCAAAACAAAGCAGGAGAATCTGCAATTCCAGCTGTGTGGAAAAGCAGGCAGAAGTCTAGTCAAAACCACACATGGCTATTGAGGATATTCGGCCTGTTGCACTTTAGGAACAGCTTTTTGAGTAGACAGAATCTCAGAGAGGGATGTTTTGACTAGTAGCCTCTGCTGTCTTCCACACCCAGAGAAACCGGAGTTCTAATTTCAAGGTGGTTCAAAGTGGGAAGGGTCTTTCTTACCTGCTCACAATGAAGTTACATGTGATAATGCACTGTGGTCCCTGCAGTCCTGTCTACTGGCATTGATGTGGACTGTTAGAATACAGGTTTGCAAAAAAAAGTCTTATTGCAAGAAGTTCAGATGGTGAACATTTAAGGCAGATTGCACAGCTCTGTGTTGTAACTGGGGCATATTGAAACAATCTGCACATACTTCCTATTTAAAAAACCTCTCAAATATTACGTGAAATGGTCTTAGTGACTTTTCAATGATAGCAAATTTCTCCTTTCTATGAAATATACAAGTATTGGCTTAATTTTTCATAATCAGTAGTAAGCACGCATCTGTTAAGATACAGTTGTTTGGCTTGTATTCACCAGGGCAGCAGATGCACCTAATTATTTTCCAGGTTGGTATCTCCTGGTAATCCTGGTAATACACTAGCTCTGCATGTTTCACAAACTAGGAATATCTGTACGATACTGTTAGTGAGAACAAGTCATCTCGCCAGTAAGAAAAGAGATGTGTGAAGCTCTATTACTGTAGTTGTTGTGGGGGATATGATGTACATTTTAGTATCCAAATGAGCTGTAGCCACCTCATTTTTGTTTGCCAAAGGGATGTCCTGTTGCAGGAGGCAAAGGCTTTATAGAGCTGTTCCCCTGTCGGCTATGACAGCAGTGCTGAGGTATGAGAAAAAGCAGATAGCCCTGGCACATGTACTGCAAAGCTCAAATCTGCTTTCAGAAAGGCTTTCATGGTGTCTGCTGGTTTAGGTACTTCTTCCTTCTCTTCCAAATGCTTCTATTTGGTATTTGCTTGGTGAATGTACTTTCACAATCCATGGGCAGGTTCCCCAGGCAACTACAGCCCTGGTTTATGGTTTATAATTGTCAGTCTGTGATTCTATTAAGGAATGTGGTAGCATCTCTCCATATATACAATGGAACTGTTTGAAACAGAAAGTAATTATTTGTGATTCATTCATGTTCTTATACTGATTCTGTGAGGTTTTGTAGGTTCACTTGTGTTGTACTCGTTTGCAATAAAATTATGGTGAGAATAGAATTCTGCATTACAATTCTAAACTTAGGTTTGATTGCATGCTAGTATCTAATGGGAAATCTAAGCAATGTTCCCCTTTCTTTCCCCATATATTAAAAATGAATTTAAAGCAGTGTCTGAGTGTGATATAGAAATCTGATAGTATGTATTGTCATATTAGAATCGTACATTTTGTCCTGGGGAAGCCGATCACATTTGTTCTGGGAGGTTAATTTAAGTCTTTTTGAATCATTTTCATTATGATCTTAATAATTAATGAAATTGTAGGTTAAATATTAAATACAGGTGGATATAAGCACATATTAATAAATTAAAATACATAAAGTGTTATATGCTCACAGAACTGAGAGAAAAAGAATCTGTTAGATCATTCTGTTCCAGAAGCTTCCTGTAAGTGATATAAAACTGTTTTCAGCAGCAGTCTGCAGGAGGGAAAATGCCATGTTGATACTCAGCAGGCTGAAGGTTACTTCTGACTTCAGTTCCTCAGGAGCAGTTCAGGATGTTAGAAAGTTTTTTTACTGAAATGCAACCTTCAGAGAAGTGTCTGAGTCTTTTGTACCACACCTTTGCTATCACCGTGTCCACAATTCAAACCCTGCGTTGTGTCAGAACAGATGGAAGTTTTCCCATAAAGAGAGGGAAACTTGAATCCCTGAGGTGAACATTATCGCGGTGGGTTGAAATTAATGAATTGTGTATCTTCTGGAGAGAAACTTAAATAACACAATAACCCAAGGTGGATGGTGGCCTTCAAGGCCCTTTGTAAATGTTCTGTCTGCATATATGTTGCAGAGAGGGTGAAAGTTGGAGGCAGAACAGAGGTTCCTCTTTGGATCTGGGAGCTTTGCTAGTGCAGCAATGCCAGCCCTTGCTCCAGCTTTGTTCATGATTAGCAGGCTTGACCCAAGTTCATTTCACATCTCTGCAAGAGAGAGTTCCTGCAGTGGCTGATACACGTAGAGCCAGTCGGCATTTACTTTGTGAATTGAGCCCAGGGTGAGTCTGTTCCCTAAGTGTTCTGTATTGGTTGCCTCACAGAACCATTCACCCCAGTGCTTAGAAGAAAGAACATCCTTACGGTCTGGCTGATTCTTAAGTGGACATGAAGAAGGGTTCCAGTTTTTCCTTCTGGTCATTAAAAACAAGATTTCCATCTACTGAATAATTAAATTTGAACAAAGGGATAAATAATAAAGCAAGTATGCACCAAATCATTGCGTATGTCGTCAGTTTGGCTCAAGACTTGCTATTTGTTAACTTACTTTCTTCTTTCTTCCCAGCACTGCCGGGGGAGAGCTTCTTAATTTTGAATAGGATTTTCAAAGATGTTGTTTATACATGTTGTATCTAACTGGAAGCACTCTGCAATACCTCCCTCTAGCATCTGTTTCTTCTTTTGTGTAAAACTGCAGAAATTACTCCTTCCTTGCTGCTTGTAGTTGGTTTAGACATGATGGCGGTACTTTAGTTCTGCAGTCAAATGGGAGTCTTGCCACTGACCATTCTAGCAGTGTTCTTAAGCTGTGGTAGCGCCTAAGGCCTTCTGCTATGAACAGTCCAGTGTGTCTGTGCTAAGCAGAATTACTAAGCACAATTGCTGTGCTTAGATGTTTAGACTTTTTTCTTTATAATGTGTGAATGATCCAGTATGAGTGGTTTTGGCTTGGAAAAAACATTAGCTTGTGCAGAGTGTCTAAAACCATCATTAAATAGAGAAGGAATAAACCAAAGATAATGAAATGTCTAGATTATTGAAAGTTATTGCAAGTTATTATGTTTCCCAGCCAAAAGGATATAAAGTTGATCTCCAGAGTGTGACCATGTTTACATGAACCCACTGTGCTCATGAAACCTGTTCCCTGTACCACATTGCTACCTGATTTATGCACAAGAGATTGCTACTTATGTTGATCAAACCCTAAAGAATTAAGGTTTTTTTACTTCCCTTCTCTAGATGCTTGTTTTGTTCAGTGAAACCCTTGATTTAATGATGCTTATCACTGCATTAGACAAAATGGAATAGAATTAATATAGTGTATTTTTCACGATATAATTTATCAGTTGTAAGCTATACCTTCTCACATGTATGATAACCATACAGATCCGAAGTATAAAGGAGCAGAATACATTTGTCAGCCTACAGAACCTCAGTTTTGGTAAAAAATTCCATGAAAATTCCTGTACCAAAGGTATTGATTTTCTCTGTCTTTGATTATCCTTTATTTTTCAAAACATGCACTGTTACATCTCAGAGAAGGAGTTTCAAATGTATCTCTGCACAAGCATGCACAGGTATCTGAGGACACTGGGAAAATATTGTGATACTTAAATGCAGCAAGATGCCATCTTGATATCTAAAGCTAGATCTTCATTTAGTATAAATCCAGGTATAAATTGCAATAGATCTGCTGAGTTTTGTGATCTACAGCAATAAAGTGTCTATCACAGAGCAAATTGGTATAATATAATTAAAATATTGAAATTAAGATAATCTGACCGGGTTAATGAAAAGAGAAATGAATAACACTGAGTGGTTTTTGTGTCTTGGATGAGTTTGCTTTTAATTAGATTGATACTAATTTGACATAATTATCCTGTATACAGTTAGCATCAAAAAAGAGCCCTGAACAGAAACTGGCACTTGAACAATAACTTTTTGCTAATGAGGAAAGAGAAATGGGTACCATGCACTGTGTGTGCAGTTTAACAGAATACCACAGCAACTGTATCAAGTTATTTTCAAATAAGCATTCACCAAGTGTGCTATGGCCACACACATTCTTGTATGGGCATTTTGCACTAGTCAACCTAATGTTCGGTTGCCGAGTTAGAAAAGTCTCCAATATTAAATCACTGAAAGATAAACTTAAGATATTAACCAGAAAAAATAAAACTAAAAGACCCATCACGTGTCTATTTATCCTTTTTTAATTTTCATAGAATCCCAGACTGGTTTGGATTGGAAAGGACCTTAAGATCATCCAGTTCCAAGCCCCTGCCATGGGCAGGGATACCTTCCGCTAGACCAGGTTGCTCCAAGCCCTATCCAACCTGGCCTTGAACACTGCCAGAGATGGAGCATTTACCGCTTCTCTGGGCACCCTGTGCCAGCGCCTCAGCACCCTCACAGTAAAGAACTTCTTCCTTATATCTAACCTGAACTT
>JANHGB010023817.1:0-10926 GCA_026283785.1 Coracopsis vasa
TTGGCTTGTGTTGAAGGGACCTTAAAGCTCATCCAGTTCCAGCCCTCTGCCACGGGCAAGGGCATCTTCCACTAGAGCAGGTTGCTCCAAGCCCCTGTGTCCAACCTGGCCTTGAACACTGCCAGGGATGAAGCATCTACAAATTCTTTGTGCAACATGTTCCTGTCTCTCACCACCCTCATCCGACAAATTTTCTCCTAATGTCTAATTTAAATCTCCCCTCTGTCAGCCTCAACCCATTCCCCCAGTTAACGATGCTTCCATTTGCAAGAATTCAGAGGTAAGTCCTGAAGTTTTCTCCACTCACCTCATCTCTTTAATGAAAATACACAAAGAATATGAATTAAAGCTTTTATGTATGACCATCTTCCTGTAGACAATGAAAGAAAAAAATGGGTCAAGGTAGACAGTATTTCTGTGTTGCTCAAATAATAAAGAACTTTAGGAACTAACTTGTTCCTAAACAAGGAGGGGGATATGAACAAGCAGAAATAATAATTTCCTAATCAAACATGCCTACCTTTATCCCACCTCCCTTTAGACATGGTAGGCAGTTCAGAATAAAACTCTGCTCTAGCCTAACACTGAACTGCTGTCTCTGTCTCTCTATTGCGTTGTGGTTTAACCCCAGCTACAACTAAGCAACACAAAATTGCTCGCTCACTCCACCACAGTGGGACGGGGGAGAGAATCAAAAGAGTAAAAGTGAGAAAACTCATGGATTAAGGTAAAGACAGTTAATTAGGTAAAGCAGAAGCTGCGCACGCAAGCAAAGCAAAACAAGGAATTCATTCTCCAGGTGTTCAGGTGAACAGGCAGATGTCCAGCCATCTCCAGGACAGCAGGGCTTCATTATATGTAACAGATACTTGGGTGACAAATGGCATCACTTCAAACATCCCCCCTTTCCTCCTTGTCCCCTCAGCTTTCATATTGCTGAACATGATGCCATGTGGTATGGAATATCCCTTTGGTCAGCTGGGGTCAGCTGTCCCGGCTTTGTTCCCTCCCAACCTCTTGTGCACCCCCAGCCTACATGCTGGTGGGGTGGTATGAGAGGCAGAAAAGGCCTTGACTCTGTGTGAGCACTGCTAAGCAGTAATTAAAACATTCCTGTATTATCAACACTGTTTTCAGCAAAAATCCAAAACAAAGCCCCATACTAGCTGCTATGAAGAAAATGAACTTTACCCCAACCAAAACCAGTACAACTGACTACATAGGGAGTGTTCACAGTATATTCATTAAATACTGCAGGTAGGAGCTAGGAGGTAAGTGGTGCCAATTTGGGCATCACTGTCATGCGCATGCAGAGTGAGAAGATGAATGCAGGCACAAGAACATGTTGAGCTGCTGAGATACCTGACCAGTAAACTTTTGACAGTGTGTATGGCATGCCTGCTGTTGTTGGACTGCCCTGATACCATTACCCATTTCCATTCCTTCTTTGTACCATATCCAACCGTTTAGGACTGGCCATGAAACTGTCGTTCTTGATGTGTGGCTTCATGCTGTTTTCCATTTCAGAAAGTAACTTGCCAAAGGGAGAGGGCACACTGCACAATTACTGTCTTTTGGCTGTATCGTCTGAACACATGAAGGAAATGCTGTGGTTTATGGGCCGTAGAAACTGTAGTCCCAGCCTTCCAAATTTTATATTCTCTTTCCACGAGATCAGTGCATATTTTCTTCTCTATAAACATAGCTTTCATTACCTTTTATTTTCAAAAGCCACAAATTCTCTTTATTTCACTCACCAAAATCTCAACTTAAGTAAGTGTTTTACCACAGAGGAAGTTTAAATATGGAACTAGCTCAAGGCAACACCCAAATTCTGAATGCATCCTGAAACAGAAAGGTATTAGAATCTGAGATATGCATCTATCCACAACTTCCTTCTCCCAAATATCTTAGCTGAAATTCTGCATCCGGTCTCCAAAACTGCAATGCTTTTCTGTCCCTCCTGAAACTGTAGACAAACTCAGATCTAGATCTAATCTTCACACACAAGCATGTTTCTAGTTAAGAGAACAGGGGTATTATTAACTGGCCTTGTAATGCCCATTTCTGTGCACAGTTGTTCTTTCACTTCCAGACATAGAGAAAACAGATTGCTATGCTCTGCAGTTACAGGAGGTAGTGTATGATAAGAATGCCTATTGTAATAGGATATCCTCAATTAATTTACCTGAAAAAAAATGTGTCATTTTGGTATTTAAATCTTTCATCTTATGAAAATACAGTAGGACATGGACAGCCAGATGCATACTAAGGATTTTTTTTCTGAATAAAAGTGAACAAAAGATTGACTAATCCATTGATTTACCTTCTGATATATCTTCTGCCCTGAATATACATCTTTTGCTCAGATTCCCGGACTGATCTAATAGTCCCACAAAGCTGCATCCCATCAACTTTGAAATCTTCTAGGAAATTGTATCAGATGATGAGCACTGTAAAAGTGATTAATATTCAGGTTTAAGGGTTGTTACATCCCTAAGAATCCAATGCCTTGGTGCTTGCCCCTTATCCTGAAATTATCCTTCATATAACCCAGATTAAGACAGAAATAAAATGAAGAAGCTTGGTTTCAGATTGTATTGGAATGGATTCCCTCTGCAAAGTGTGTGCTTTCTCTCCTTTGTTTAAAAAATTCCTTCAGGAAAATACACACTCTAAATGCACTAATCATTATTCATTTAAGGGCGGTCTTTAATAACATTAATTAAGTACTATTGAAAATATTAATATAATTTTTTGCTAGAAGTAAATGTTTAAAGCATTATTAGTCTACCTTTTTAAGTCTCCATAGGAAGCAGAGCTGCTTTACCAATAGAAAGTGAGAATTTTACCTACTTTAACTTCTTTTGCCTCCGATTTTACAGTTTTGTGTATCTAAGCAAGTTAAACGTGTTTTCAAGGTTCTAAATATTACCTTCACTCTTCATTCTTTTTTTAACACTGTACAGCCCTTGTTAACATGCATCTACTCTAGGAATGTACTAACAGTCAAATTCCCTCATCAACACATATTGCTCTTGACAGTGCTTAGCTATAAATAGTTAAGCTCAGCTTTTAATCATGTGATGTAGAGTTATGAGTGACTTTCCCTTCTTAACACACAATCATTTTTGCCTTTTAAACGCAGCTGTAATTTCTTATATTCTTTTTTGGCTCAGAAGCTCGCTTTATTTAAAAATTGGTAATTTATCACTGCTTCAGTGGATTTTAAAAACAAAAAAGCATTGTCCAGAACTAGTGAGTTTTGTAGATATAAACCAAACACACATTGTGAAAATGCCAGGCAAAGGACTTTCTGAATAATACAGAACTTGCTCATATGAAGAAAGAAGACTTAGTAATGCTAAAGTTCATATGAAATGTTTTAGAATAACATGCTGACACACACACTTATCTGATGATGTGTGTCTTACAGGTTAAATAAATGTTCTGAGAACTTGCAGGTGTGCAGAACTATGTAAAAAGGCCTTAAGAATTCCTAGCTATTCTGCTTAAATGTACTAGTAGATGAATCATGGTAAATTCTCAGTTCTGTGGGAGACAAATACATAAATATATTGTACTACTATATGAGGTACTACTATAGGTAGTGTATATATATATACACACACTATTCACAGATGTACAGCTCTTACTCATAGTATTGCTAGTTGTGGGGTTTTTTAAAAACCTGGCAGAGCCTATCTGAAATAATTCTGAAATCTGGTATTTCAGACTCAGTAGACCAATAAGTTCATTAAAAGGTTATCTAGTAAGTCTGATTAAATTCTTTTGCTTAAGAAGAGTTTGTAGGATCAGGATTTCAAACTGGGCAAAAAAATTATATCTTCAGTTGAATTTTGTCAGAAGTGCAAAATATTATTGATATTTAGCACTGAAATCCTTTCAAAAAGCTTAGTCTTCATGCCATGTAGAAAACAGTGTTTCTAAAAATTATCTTATCGTTAGCATTTTCCTTTTTACTTAAACTATGTCAGAAAAGATTGTGGGCTCTCCACCCATTTAAACAGAGGATCCTACACAATTTCTTCCTATGTGAGCAGTTAATTTACAGAAAGACTGGACTTTTTCCTGTCTTCTTCTTTTCATAGTTTCTGAAGTGCTGTAATTAAAAGTATATCAGTGTATCAACCCAAGAATGTTCACAGAGCAGAGTAACAGTGACCAAGAAATACCAGGCAGTAGTTCATGAACTCTCAATTATTATTAAGTAAAAGAAGGGGCAGGTACATTGGGAAACCTACCATGTTTGCTAAATGACGCCTTACACTGCAGAGACAGGGGAGTGGAATGCTGTGATGATGCAGCTTTAATAATTTTCTTCCTCTCAGACTTGCTACACTGAGAATGGCAACTGCAGAATTATCCAACTCTAGGAAAAGGCTTAGTTTCATCGCCTGCAAAACTCCCAAAATGCAGGTTCTTCCCACATGCCTAAACAGGGGAAATGATCGAACTGCTTCCCCATTTCCTGCTTCTCTTTATCCTTCCTTTCCTCTCTTTTCTATATTCAATATTAATAACAAATGGACAAAACCAGGCATAAACTGCACATCTGGTTCAGCTCTGGCAAGAGCTGGCAGGATGCAAGTGGCAACAGCTGCCAAGTGCCTTAATTTCAAACTGGAAATTCTTGTATTAAAACTTTCTGTAAGAGACTGATTGATTTTTGCTGCCAAATTAAACAGGCCAGTCCCATAGTTAAGACACTGTTGTAACTCCTCTCCTTTCCAAACACACAGCAAATAGCAAAATCCCATTCATGAATTCAGTTAAGAGAATGTCAGGGAGGGGAAATGAATCATGTTTTTTCCAGCCATTTTGACCCAGACTGATAGAATTTCATTTTATGAGCTGATTTTGTGTAATCTGAATTGGATTTAAGAGATATGACTATTTGTTTGTCCTATTCTTAATATAATAATTACATAAAATAGTAACCCCAAACTGCTATCAAACTAATTTTACAGGACTAAAAACTAGAGCATTTCAGAACGCCACCAGAGGGAGCCAACGCAATTGCAAACCTAAAAGTTTAGTTCTTTCGGGAAGAGAGTTAAACAAAAACCCCACCAACAAACCAAACCAACAAACAAAAAAAACCCAACAACTTTATGTAATGATCATTATCCTGCAAAATAGCAAACAGCAAAGAAGCAAATTTATGGTTCTGAAGCAAGGTGTTTGTGCCTTTCGAAGTAAAAAACTCCATATTCCAATTACATATAATGAGAATCATCAATGTAAATGAAAAACAAACAAAAAGCAACCAACAAACTCTCTTATACTTTTTTCCTAGGAATAGATGCTGTGTTCATTGAATCTGACTCTACCTAGCAATGCATCTGATACTTTCTGTCTTACTGCTTTTACTTTGATTTTACTAGAATCAAGAGTAATGTGGTGATTGTAAGCTAACGTATTGCAGATACACCGTAGTGTTCAGCTCTTACTTCAAGCAGCTATGCTCTAAGCACATCATTCTCAACAGTTCCTCATTTGTGGTTTTGGCTATTCAACTGACTTTAAATATTCATCTCTTCTTTCAATTTTAAAGTGCACTGTGATTCATTTCTGCAACTTTTTTTAAGTGTCAGGCTTTTACAGTTGAGCAAGATGGTTAACCATCCATCACATCTTGAACCATCTCTGGTGGATGTGCACATTCGCTTTTCTCTACCATGAATAATACTGGAAAAGGCAATTAATTTTTGTAAGGGCTTTTTAATGTTTTATTTTATACCATCTTCCTTCTTCCGTCTGCTAAATTTAAAAACCTATCCACTTCCCTTCTACTGCTTGTGCACCCACTGAAACTCATGTCAGAAGCAAAGGAACCAATCTCAGGAGCTTCTCCTGGCACAGATGAACAGGACCAGCAGTTTCCTCTAGCTTTCAGCTCACTCTTTTGCACTCCCATGACTTGGATAAGACATGGGCATTCTGTTTTCTTCAGGAGAAAGAGGAAAACAAAACAAAAAAGGGGGATGGGGAGAGAAGGAAGAATAGTGAAGAGGAAGACAAACAGACTGCAGAGTGGAGAAGCCAAATGCAGGTGTAATAGTACAACACATGGCAAGGATAAAACCCAACTACTTAAAGAGAAATTAAGCCTTACTGGTTTTTGTTAGCTATGAGGACCACATAGGGTTTCTCAAGGTTTCCCTGTGCACATTGAATTACTGCAATCACTGGAGTACTTCGCTGAGTAAGGAAAAGAAAAATGTGGTTTCCATGGCAGGTGGCTCTTGTATTCTAAGAAAAGGAGACAGGAGTAAACTATTACCCCATCAAGCCACAGTTTATCTAGAAAGTAGGCTATTCTGTTTCCCATGTACAACACAACAAACTAGTTTGGTGGAGACTGGAGGACCAGGAGCATGAGTGAAGCCAGCATTACAACGAATTGATACAGTGCTGGTAGCTTTGATCTAGTGCTTGGTTGTTAAAATAAATGAGTTGTCAACTTTGTTTTTTGCTGACACTATTTTTAGCACCTTTGGGGTTTTTTTTAACATTTATCATTTTTATTTTTAACATTCATCAAGCTCTGAAGGTTTTCTCTAATTAAACTCTTAGAGAAAGATTGCTAACAGACATCATATTGTTCATACAAGCTCCATTAACCCATATGCCATTTAGAAGATTCCAAACTGACATTTGTTGTGCTTTCTACTTAATACCAAATGCTTTCACAGACAAAATGTACCTTGATGATATACTTTGATGTTTGAATATCTGATTACAATGTTGCTTTCTCTCTCAGCTACAGTGTTGTCTAAACTCTGGATTTTTTGAGTCATCAATACATTTTTCAGTGATGTATGTCTGGCTGAAACTTCCCAAAACCTTTACAAAAGCAGCAAAACATCAAAAATTTCCCTTTATACTTCCATGACATGTTCTGATAGTGCTGTCAAGGTAAGGTCAGTTTCCCTTGTGTTAACTACCAGATAAAGACTAAACTGACTTTATTCATTGCTGGCTGAGCATGCTGACTTCTTTTTTGCCTGCTGATTTTTCAGTACTATAGCAGTACAATCTAGCAAACTTAGAGAACAGCAAGTATTATTCAAGGTCTGGGGCAGTAGTGAGTTCTGATATGGGAGCATAAAATTTTCTGGGCTTTTTTTTCCCAAGTCTTCTGCAGGATCTTTTGTGTATTTCTAATTTCATACCTTAAGCAAGCACATAGGTTTTGGTTTTAATGGCACTTCTTCTCTATGTTCATCTTTGGTTTCATTGTCTGGCTTCCCTGTCGTAATTACCTGGCCTGCACTTGTTCGCAATGTCTATATTGAGTGAGCATTGGAATGCGTAAAAGAAGTTTGTGATGATCAGCCTTCTAAGATAAAGTTAAATAAACTGCATATTCCCTCATTTATAATTTTGTACTATACCTTTAAATATCTCCCCATGCTCTTTACATGGGGAGATATCTTTACCTCATTCCTTTGTGTGATGCCTTTATCTCATGACATCTTTGTTTTGGATACCTAACTTCAGTCTATGGTGCTTTTTCCTGTATTAATTTCTGTGGGTTTTGCTATCCTATGTTTTCCTCTCTCTACACATCATTTTCCTTTACTAGGTTCATGATTCCCTTTTTTTGAATGACAGCTGTTTAAGCCTAGAACTGATATGATGCAAGAGTCAGACCTTATAGTTATAGCTGTATATGACGGTATTTGGGTTTTTTTTCATGTTTGTCTCTACAATTTTCCTTCTTAGGCACTACATGATTGGTCTACCTTGAAGCAAATTATTGACAATGCCAAGATTCTAAGAAATTCCATATTTCAGACCAAGTCAGACCAATGGCGAAATTGTTTGGGTCCATTGTAGTTTTTCACCACAGCCAGAAAGTAATGACTATTCTTGTAATCATATGGTAGGCATATTCTGGTATCCAGAACTGCATTACACAGGAATACTTACATTAGTACACAACCTGTTGGGGTTTTGGAGTGTCCCAATATGTCTCTACAGGCTTTGCTGCATAAACACTCTTTTGGGATTACTCAAAACCAATACAGCTCATACACCAAGAGAAGTGTATTCTGCATACCAACTTGATCAATCTTCTTCCTTTTAATTATTGGGTCCTGTCCTCTGATTTTTAGGCAGGACATCTCTCAGATTTTGCTATTCTAAAGCTGAAATTTTTACTTAAAACCAGCCAGCCTCCACTTTTCCTGGTTTGAATTTTCCAGTTTTTCATGGTATCTTTCCAAGTACATTTGCTTGGCAATCCCTTTTGAAGGGAAAAGTGATCAGAATGCAGATTCCCTCTGAGAAGGAGTTTTTCCTTACTCAGAGTATCCATTGGATTTAAACCATGATATAGGAATAGAAATGGTTATATTCAACTATTCAACTTTTCCATCAGAGTGCTTTTTACCTAAACAGAAATGGGGTTCTGCATAGGCACGTCTCTATTTTTTTTTCACAATTCTTAGGACATAAACTTTCAATCCCTGAGACTCCTCCAACAGGTTTTTAAAAGGCTCCATTTATTAAACAGTTCACATGATGCAACATGGAGAAGAAGCTGCCCAGCTGTGTGGCTGCATTTAGTAAACTATACCAAGCATGCTAATAGGGGAAAAAGCTCCTTCTCCCACTAGTCCACCAGGAAGTGACATAGAATGTCACAGTCCCTTTTACCTTGAATTTCTTCAGCTGTTGATTTTATATGAGATGTCTGACCATACGTTCCCTCAAGTGATGTAAATTGATTTTTCTAATAACTTCTAAAACTTTGGTTTAGCCTGATCAAAATACATTAGCACAGAAAGAGATAACTGAGTCATACAGACCATGCAACAAATCCATTACACTGGACAGAAATTGTGTAAGGCCAAAACTCACACAGAAAGAAGTACTGTAATTAAATATACCATCCGATAACTCATACATTCTTACTTACAAAGCTTATTAAATCCTGTGCTGTGAACTCCACAGGGTGAAGGTACAAACAAAAATTACATGGAAAACAGGGCACAGAGCACACAGTGTTGGATATGTGTGAAGGAGCAGCAATAAGAGTGTACAAAATAGCTATAAAGAGTAATCAGAATAAAATGTATTCAATTGCAGCAGCTCTTCTGGGCTGGGGCATCCTAAAGACCATACCAATGAAGTACTTCGCTTCTCATCTAGGATTTGCAGTTTTATACTGACTCAGAAGCATTAATTTCTGCAGCTATAGAAGGCTCTTCCCCCACCTCACACCCCTCCCTGAATATAAAATTATAGTCACTGGGTTGAAACGACTTGTGCCATTTTACAGTCTGGCAAGAAGACAAGGGCCTGACTTACTGCTCACAAAACTTACCTGTCAGCAACTGCTGGTTCTAAGGACTGCTCTCATTTCTTTCAGGCCACCAGGATCATTGTGGCAACTACAGCAAGGAGGAAACTGCTGGTGCAAGGAGTTGCCCGAACAACATTTTGCCCTGTGCTTAACACATTCCTTCTACTGATGCGTCCCAGACCACTCAATAAAATGCAGAAGAAGCAAAACCACTTCTGTAGCTTTTTCCATTTTTCCTCAGTTTGAACCCTTAACACATCAAAATGCCTACACAACTTGTTGCGAGCCTGGCTCCGGTGTTGTCAAAGTGCTTAGCAATGCCAAAAATTTGCAAGAGATGGTATGGAGACAGCAGAAGTCATGTTCCAAGAGAAGACAGACCAAGGAGAGGTCTGTACAGGAACCTGAGGCAAAACCAGCTCTGAGGTAAAGAGCAGAAGCTAGGGAAGGTCTGGCTGCAGCAAGCACCATCACTTACACAAGTGGTCACAGCTCTGATACCTGACCCCAGGGATCAAGGAACAGAAGGAATTCAGAAGGGACTGCTAAAAAAGTCTGAACTAGAGTTACATGTGAGTGATCTCCCAAAATGCAAACAGGCGGTGTTTGATCCACCAGTCTCCCAGCTGAAAGTAAACCATCATCATCTGCTGAATAAAATTTGAACCCACACAGCAAGTTTAGACCAGCCTAGCAACACGGGGTTTGATCCTGCTTTGGGAGGTTTAAGGCTATCATCTGATCACAGCCCTACCAGTTCATCTCATTATGCTACCTCTAAAGTAATGACATTATTATGAGACTTTAATTATTATTTTTCACTTGTCAGGACAAAATTTGAATCTGTTTCATTCACTGGGAAACACATGTTTAAGTGCTTAAACAAGGAGGTCAGTATTTAGAAAAGCTTTATTTCCAGGTCACGTCTATTTAGATGTCTACATACAGACTGCTGCTTGTTCTTTAGCTATGCTTGTCTGAAAAAGCTACGCTGGGGTCCTTTTACCCAAAGAAATATTACAAACTTACAACCATGTTACTCCTGACCGAGTTGGTATGATGCCATACGGTCAGTATATGTCCTCTGCCTTTTAGTCTCAAATCCCAAAGTAACCGGTTTCCATTTCTCTCGTCCCCTTTTTCGGTAGGTAAGAAGCAGGTGCTAGATTCTCTTCACCCCAAGGACTGCTGACTCCAGGGCTTCTCGGATTCCCGTGAAGAGAAACTACGTGAACGACAGGCAAAAATACAAACGCCAAGACACCCGAGCTCCTGCTCCGCTGCCCGCCGCCTGCCCTCGGGCGCTTTCTTCGCCCTGCAGCGCTCCCGGGGCGCTCCGCAGTGGGGCGGGCGGGAGAGACGGGGGCGGGGAGACAGACTCGGAGAAGCACAAACACTCTGGAGAGAAACAAAAGGGGAGATGTGAACCGTCCCGCGGCGCTGCCCGTCCTCGTCCCGCCGATCCGCCGCACCCCCAGGAAGCCCTCCCTGCCCCCGGGGACGGGTCTCCACAATATTTGCTTCTACTTGTTTTCCCAGCCTGCCTCAGTTCTAATGTTTCATTAAGTTTTCGCTTCAGTTTTTGGGAC
>JANHGB010023820.1:0-50986 GCA_026283785.1 Coracopsis vasa
CCGGCGGGGAACGGCAGAGAGGGACGGGGTGGCCTGCTCTAGCTGTCACGTGACGCGGCTCCTCCGCGCGCCCCTGCTCCTGGTGACGCCACTAAGGCCGAGCCTCCCGGGGGCCAATGAGACGATCGCGGGGCGGGGCGGGGCTCCGTGGCGGCCGTTGGGCTGGGGCGTTGGGCGATGATGGCGGCCGGGAGGGAGGGGTCATTTACCTGCGGCTGCCGGGATTAGGGCGGTGGAGGCGGAGGAGGGCAGCGCGGCTCGACCATGCCGCCGGCTCTGTGCCGGTCAGCGGTGGCGGGCAGGAGCCGCGCTGCCTCTACCCCGCGGTGTCGGTGTTGCGCCAGGCCCGTAAGGCCCTGACCGCGTTCCCTCGTGTGGCCGGGGCAGCCGGACTGCCGGCAGTAATGCAGCCTGGTTCAGAGAGGGCTGCCCGCGATCCTGAGCTTGAAGCAGGGCTGCTGATGGGCCGAGGTGGTAGCACCTCGGGTTCGCCTGGTATGCAGGTGACTAGCCCATCCTCCAAAGTGTTAATTATGGTCCAGATACTCAGTTTAGTAACATACCTTTACCTTGTAGGGATTAGTGACGTGGGTTTGAAGAACAAGAACTTGAGGGAGAATAGGAAGAAAATGGTTCAGGTGTTATAGATTAAGAGAAGCCGTGACAGTTGATAATCTAGATCCTTACAAAATAACACTTAAGAGCATTTGTCTCTTTGCATGCATTGCTTGGACCAGATTGAGAGGGCGTGGGGGATGTTACCTTTTTTATCTAAGGGTTTCCTCTCCTGCCTTTTCTGTATCCTTTTCCATTTTAGAGATTGTAAGCCTTTTGCTTTTGAGTCAAGGTTCATTTAGCTCTATCTGTGTTAACTCCAGACAATTAACTTCCTCATTTTTTGCTTCAGGGATTTTTAATTTGCTACTTCTGTAATTTTTGCTATGCTTTGAAAATACCAAGGTAGCAACTTAATGTGCAGAAGCACAACTATAAATATCCCCATGACCAAGTTGGTTTGTGTAGAACTCTGTGAAGAGTGGACTTGTTTTATATACTCTGGTTTAAGCAGGCAGTCAACCTGGAAAAGCAATTTCTCGACAATTAACATTGTTCAGTGTGTGACATAGGCCATTAAGAGAGGCTTTAAATTTCATGAGTACAGATGAAAAATGGGCATACTTCATCTTTCTTGTGAGAAAAGCCTTAAAAACCTAGACTGCTTGTAGCATAGGTATCCTTAGCTAGCAGTCATTTTCTGGCCTTGCTCCATCATAGTTATCAATGTCATATAAAAGCTAACGTGTCGTGTAACCTAAGTGTATTACAGCATTGTACTGCTGCCAGTAAATAAAAGCTAAATAGAACAGATCTCACTGTTACTGTCTGTCTCAAAACCTGGATTGCCAGGGGTGTTGCACATTAAAAAAAAAACTGGCCCTTCCATACACAGCAGTTTGAAATCTGCATCCTATTGCTGAAAAATACTGGCTACTTAATATGTGGGTCATACTTTGTTTTGCTTGGGTTCTTGCAGCCTGTTTGCTTCTCGCTTCCTAAATCACTGTGGTGGTCTGCATCAGCTCTGCAGGCAAGTTTCTTTGAGTTTGTATATGACCTTGTTTTGAGACTACTGGAATTATATGTGTGATCAGAGGTTGTTTGCTGATCATTTTCTCATATCAATTTAGGGTAGAAATACTGCTTTGGATGCTTCATTGTCTGCAGTGTCTGCTCTTTATCCTTTAGATACGTAGATCTTCTGCTTTTGAGTTGAGGTTCATTTAGTGTCTGTATTAACTCCAGACAATTAACTTCCTCAGTTCATGCTTTCCTTAACTGATTTTCGATGTGGAAAACTAAGTGCCTCTGGAGAGTACAGAGCACACACAAGGCCTGGTTTTGCATCAGACATCCTGCTGTCTCTTGCACCCACTGTTAGCTGAGTACAGCCCCTTTACTCGGAAAAGTGTCATCTAGCCTTGGCTTTAGCTCTGCTCTGAGGAGGAGGCCAGGCTAGGTGACTTTCAAAGGTCCCTTCCAACCAATGTTCCTCTGGCTTTGTCTATACATTCTCATGACTCCCAATAGTCACCCAACTACCTACTTCAAAAGAAGCTTCCTCTCGAAAATGACTTTCATCAGACTGCTGATGTAACTATGATTTTTGCCTGTTCTGCTTTCTGTTGTTCATGTGGTAACATTTGTTCTTGGGGAACTTTTGGGGAGTGAAGTTACATGACTGCCTGATCTATGCTTTGAATTTGTGAATGCAGGTACAAGGGTGCAGTCATGAGCAGTTTCTGAAGTGAAGTAAGAGAATAATTAATTCCAGGGGTATGTTGTGGCATTTGCCTTCTGCTACTAGCTGAAGTGGTACACTTCTACTCTTTGATGGAGTAGAGTAATTATTTTTCTGTGTGATAATAAGCAGCATTAACAGTTACTGCTTGTGGCAAAAAATACAGTTCAAAACCTGCAGGTTTTGTAATCTCTTTTTATGGAGCACTGTACTTCTTCTCCCCCCCCATTCCTAATCAAGTCTTGTATGTTTCTCATCCTCCAAAAGCATAAGCTTTTTGAACTTGGTCACATAACAACTCTCTTGATTTAAGTAGGATTGAATGTGAAACTTGCATGACATTTTGGGCAACATCAACTGATTAAGCAGATAGCACATGCTACGATAGAATGCATTTCCTATATGAACTGGGTGCTACCTTTCTTCTTCCCATCTTTCAAAATGTTTTGTTTGCAGCATTTTGACAGAGAAGGTAAGTATTACACGGATAGTAAGATACAGGGGAAATGTATGGATGCAGTCATGTCATTGAGTTTGCAAATGTAATACCTTTTTCATTCTGTCTTTCTAAAAAGTGCATAATACCTTTTTTCTTCAAAACCAGAACTATTCAAGCAGTACTACATCTCTGTTCTTAAATCAAAATCTGTAGCTATGTAGAATTTTCTGCTGGTTTTCACTCCAAAAGTTTAATTACATTTTATGGACCATGTCAAATACAGCTCTTTTTTCCTCACTTCCAAAAGCAATTAATGCTAAAGGAGGACAGACTATACCGGCATAATATAATATTCTATTGATTTATTATTACAGTGGTTTTCAAGAATGCCCTTTACATTAAGATTTTGGGCCATTGTGGTTTTTTTAAGTGTGTCAGCTATTTACTCTTAATATCTTGAGAAAACATACTGAATATCACTCTCAACTGGTTTCTCTGACTTACAAGATACCTCTTCTCCTTTGGAATTGCCACTTTTCTGCAGTGTGTGGACTGCAATTAATCATGTCCTTTACTAATAGCCAGAGTTAACCATCATATCGCTCTTGTTCTGACAGAAGTTCTTGACAACGTAGAATCGCTTTTACTCATCCCTTCCCTGAATTATTGCTTTTTTCCAGTGCTGTGTGTTGCCACTGTTAACTGTGAGGGAAATCATTCTGTTTGCACCAGGCTTCAGCTGTGAGAGAATATCTGTACTGGGATGATACTGCGACTTTGCATATATGTGCTATCAAATAATACCAGAGTAATTTTAAGTCTCTTTTTCATTATCTCTTTCCCTCCACTCATTTTGTCTAGCCTGATACACAGCTTCTATGATACTATAATCCAGCTTGCTTCACTGCTTGCCTGCATCATGAAAACCCTTTTCCTTGAGTCAGGTCAGAGTCTCTCTTATTTTGGTTTATACCTGCTGTTTCTCCAACTCCCACATGCACCACTGTAAAGAGCCTAGCTGTGTTTTCTGGATAACCTCCTCACAAGTATGGGAAGATTGCGGTTTGGCCACCGTAAAGCTGTCTCTTCTCAAGCTGAACAGGCCCAGTTCCCTGAACTTTTGTCACAGAGCAAATGCTCCTCCCTCATTACCTTCCTTGCGCTGGGGGGCTCAAAACTGGATGCGGTATTGTAGGTGTGGTCTAATGAGGGTCAGATAAATGGAGATCATCTCTTCGCTCAGTCTGCAGATTGTGCTTCTGTTAATACAGTGCAAGGTATATTCTTTGGTCCTTTCTTTGTTCAGCAAGGTGTATTCATGAGCCTTAAGGTAAGGATGAGTAAGGGAAATCATTGGGATGTCAGAGGAAACATGGCTCCCTTGACTGCTGTGCTGTACTTTTGGCTGAGTGTTGGCTCTCTGACAACAGTTGGTGTTTTAGCTTTCAGTGGGGAAGGAGACATAAATGTTTGTTTCTCACCACAGGTCTAGAACTCTCAGTTACATTTTCCAGAAGTCACAGGAATACTTGGCATTATGTTAATTTCTGGTAACAGTATCATGAACCATTCAGATAGTGTTTTGTAATAGTAGTATAAAATACTTCTCTTTTCTCAATAATATGTTTTGCTGCTGATCTGGACTTAATCTTCTGTAGTGTTTCTCTTGTATCAACCTGTATCTCTGCTGCTGCCTTCTGCAGCAGAGACTAAAAGTTGTCTACATATATAGTGAAATACATTATTTAATACATCTTGCCTTGTGGTAGGCAGACCAATTTGTATACAGGTCTTTAAATAATTAAGGTTCTATTGTTACTGCTGACACACAGTACTGATAAGAATTGTGGGTTTGTACCACACCACTGCCCCCCTCTTTCATCTACTTCTTCAAGGTAACAGACTTGCATTTGAAATGTGAGTTTCATTTGTAGTGGGTGGCAAGAGATTGAGCTCACATCTCTTAGCATCGACTGGTGAAGCCTGAATAACCAGCCTAGATTCCAAACTTTAGGGAATTAAGAGAGGTGAATACTACCCTCTGGCTCATAAGAAGTTATTAGTAGCATTCTTTCTGAATTCTTTTACATTGAACCCAAGTGTTTGTTGTTTAATTTTATCCATTCTAAGTTCCAGAAATAAGTTTGTTGTTGCTCTCAGAATGTGTGAATTTCTCTAGAAATCAAAGGTTAGATTATTTCCCATCAAGAGAGGCACAGTCTACATATACAGTAATAGTGAAAGCTAGAAGGAAAATAGAAATAAACCAATTTCCTTCCAAACATTGCTGAGAAAAATGATATTGCAAGTGAGACTGTACATAGTGAGTAAGAAATAAGGGTCTTGTTTTGAGTTCGTGTTGGAAGAAAGGTGATTGTGCTGGGTTTGAATGACATTTAGACCTAGTGATGAACCAAGGATTCATGGTAGTTGTGGTAGGAGAGTAAGGCCATGACAAAATTTCGTTAGCTAACAGCTTCATTAGAAGAAATTGCAGGTTGTTTTAATAGGGAAATGGTAGGTAGATAGGCCAAAGTACATTAAGTACATAAAGGGCCTTGCTTAGAAGTTATAATTCTCTTGTCTTTAGCTGATTTTATTCTTTAGCTTTTTTTAATTCTTTTGTTAGCTTTGGGTTTGGTTTTCTGTTTTGTTTTTTTGGTTTTTTTTTAGATAATTTAAAATGCAATTCATTGCGGGTGCTAGAATAAAACATTTCAGGTTCTGGTAGTACATAGTACACATATGCTTCAGGATTGAAGGGAAGTGTTTGAGGCTGCTTAATCATTGATTTAACATCAATAGCTACAATTCTTAAGCTAGAACTTACACAGAATAATTGGTATTTTCACAACAAGTAAAACTTCCAGGATCAAGTTTGAAAGCCCAGAAGTGTGATTGGAAGATATTGCCCAGTAGAGTAATGGGGTTTGTGTCAACATCTTTACAGTGAAGGGGTATTGGCCGCTTCTTTGGGATCTCGCTAACTTTAGCTTGTAAAACACCGTGTAATTGCTCTTCCGCATGCCGTCTATCTCTGTGTTGCTGGTCACCATCGTTCTGTGTGTCTTCCTGCGTAACTCCTGCCTCCCTTTTGTGATGACGTTCTTCTGGCCTTTGTTTTTTATTTCTTGTACTCGAGGTTATGGGACCATACATTGGCAGTATGTGGAATGAGTGCCGGAATATGCTCTCTTGTGTGGATTTACTAACCCAGCTCACCTGGACCAAGAAGACATTGTTCTACAGTGAGGCAACAGGTTCTTGTGAGTGTTTCAGTCTGAGGACAAATGGAAATCCTTCATGGGACTGTTAGGCTAGAGGAGAGGATTAATAACATAAGCATCCATAGTAACAAGTTGAAAAGTACTGGATTCAGATTCTTTTGTTATTGGAATTGGATTTAAGATTGCAACAGAACTTGTTTACAGATGAACTGTTATCAGAATATGTGGGTGGAAAGATTGGAGGCAGCTGGAGAAAAGAGTTTTAAGCAATAGCAGTTGGGTACCAATGATCGGATGAGAGGTGGAAAAATAACATAAAAGTTACTTGCCATGATTGTCAGCTGAGATGTGATGATCTTGGGTGTACAGGTAGGAGCAGAAGGAGGATATAGGCACGTTTTGTATTCCCCTGACTGCACGCCTGCACAGGTGCTCAAGGGAGATATTGTGGTTTGAAGAAGTCCTTGAGCCTAAACTTGCTCTGGGCGAAGGAAGAACTCTGAAGAGGATGTGACAAGTGTACAGAGATTAGAAAAGTGAGAGGAAAAGATTACTAGGGATTACTGGTAGAAAATGTAATCTTGGAGTGAGGGTCAGCATTTAAATATGTTTAAGAGTGTATGTTGATTACTGTTGATTTTCTTTGAGGTTATATTTTAGTGAAACCATCAGATTTTCTGTAGAATGAGTAAGTAAGAGTCTGAGGTCAGTGTTATATAGTATTTTCACTGAAAGGGGATGGAGTATAACACATATATGAAGTGTAGCAAAGTATACTTTGAACTAGCGCTTTCAAACTACATGACTATGCAACGCTAAATACTGTTTTGTCTTGTGCTGCCTGTGAGGCACAGAGATACTCTTTGGTAAATATTACACTGGGATGTGGGCATAGGAGAATAGCTAAATGAAATATAGATGGGATTGCACAGAGCTAAGCCTCCACTATGATAGGAAAATGTGGAGATAACTGAGAAACTGTATGAATGAGAGAAATGTTTCAATGTGATTTACGGAGTGGAGCCCCAGGCTTAATTTTGCCTAAGCTGAAAATTACAAAGGGAATAAATCCCAGCAGGACACTTACCATACACACACGCACACATTTCGCACATCAAATCACTAGCCTGCTCCAAGGCTGCAGTGCTTGCTGTGTGTAGTTCAAATATACTGTCTGTGAAAACTTTCAGAATATGAATCCAGCCACTGGCCAAATCTTACTAAAGCTTTCTAAAGCTCATTTCAAACACAAAAAATAACACCAAGTTATATGCTTAGGAACTTTGTCCAGTTGGGAAGAGTATCTTTGGGGAAGGTGATATGAAGGGCTCAGAAAGAAGAATCTCTGCCTTCTGTGGACTCTCTCAATAGAAACCTGTTCTCTTAACTGTTATTTCTAACAGGAGTCAAATTCAAGAGAGCATGAGCATAAAATAAAAATTTAAATTATATTTTAGGTTAATGATTTCTTTTTTTTTATTAAACTGTCCTAAGGCAAGGGGCCTTATTTCGTGATTGTGGTTCCAGCAATGTGGTAATGTAGTTACATGAAGCTTCAGGAAACCTGCTTAACAGAAACAAAACCTATTTGAGAAGACAAGTAAGTGAGCAGAGAGAGGAAAGAGGTTGTTGTTGTTTTTCATCTTTCTAATATGGGGCTTCTTAATGAGATATGCTGGCTGGCTGTTTTTTTCCTCTCCCTTCTATTCTTGTTTATATTTACCTTTATCTTGTCGAAATATCAGGAAATTCAGCTCAAAATATATCTGGATCCGTCTGCTCATCTAGTCTGTTCTTTAACTGCTACTAGTTATTATATCTTTTAATTACGTATGCTTAATGATAGTTTACTGCATTAATGGGTGTGATCAAGTATCTTTAATTTTTTAGACGATGAACTTCCTAATGCAAAAAAACGTTCTTTCCCTAATTTCTATGTATAAAAACAATGGATTAATCTCCTTAATTTTTCAAATTGTGGCTTATATATCTTATGTATAACTTCCATTTCATTGTTGTTTTAGGGGAAAACTCAAGTAGGCTGTATAATTTAGCTGCCTTTAGCAAAGGTATATTTTTATCACAGTCATATGAATACAGGAAATGTTTATTCATTGACATTTCAATTTTGAACCTTATTAATTATAGTTACTCTTCTTATATAAGAACTTTGTGCTCTAAATCTTAAGACAAACTTGAATGACCTTTCAATTCAAGGTTCATCAAATATGTCTTGTGGGGGTTTTTGTTTGCATGGGTTTTGTTGTGTTTAGGGGCTTGGGGAGCTTTTTTTGTTTGGTTGGGGTTTTTTTTCTGGTTGACCATCAGTGTTGATGTATCCTGATTTTAAGCACAATCTGCAGAGTGGTGCAACAAACAAATAACCTGGTAGGTATAATTCTAGAAGCTAGGAATAGATAATGCTGCCTTTAGGATAATTTGCCTTTCATGACCTTGCCAAATCAGGTAGTTTGGTTCCACATCAGACAGGTCAAAAATTAATCTGTTAGGCTAATTTTTGAGACTATATGTGAGATGGATTATTTCTTTGACATTCCACTACCCCTCTCCAGTTCTCTGCGCTGGCTTGTTAAGACCATCTGCCCAGCTATATTATCAGCTGGATTTTTACTTTAGGTACTAGTGATGCTTCAGGAGTGTGTTTAGGGAAAAGTGTTGGGAAATATTTTCAATGACAATGGAACAGACAGGTTTGGGATTAATGATTTTTATCTCTCAGCAGGAATAAACTCCCCAGTAATCTTGTGCTTTTGTGATCTTAAAAAACTGCAGTATTAACAGCATGCATGAATTTATTATTTACTTAGATAGCTCTTCTTGGATCCCAGCTCGGATTGTTTCTGCATTGTGGGCAGTGCTGCTACAGATGGAACTTCTGTAGCATGTTGCCTGAGCTATCATAGTATAATCACTTAACATGTTTCTTACAAAGACACTAATAAAACCTATGGCATTGCTCTGGATTACACACGTGCATATGTAAAAACTTACCTGCAAATCTGGAGCGAGATCACATATGCCAAAACCAGCCTGTGAACAAATGTGTGTGCAAGATTGTTTCTTACATATCTAGAAAAATAGCATATCTCTTGTCTACAGTTACCACATTGACAGCTTGGAGGAAAACTGCATGAGGGCATAGATTTTCAATTATTCTGCAAAAAGTGATGTCTGTCATCAGTGTGCTATCAATAGAACAAATAAAGTGTTTGCCTATAAATAAAGTATCGTTTATATTAAAGAAATCTGTAATAAATAGCAATTATTTCAGAACTAATTGGGATTAAAATCTTGTATCTGTGATCTGAAAATAGTGTTTGAGAAGAAAGACAAAACCAAGAGAAGACTTATTTTGTAGGTTCAGATTTACAGCTACCTTTACATACAATATATAAAACAGAATGGAAAAGCAGAAGCTTCACAGAGGGAATAGTAACAGTTGTGCAGCAACTGAGGCTGTGGCAGCTCAGTCCTGGGTTGTTCTCACGCTTTGCCTTCTTTCAGTGTTTTTATCGGCCAGAGATGTACAGCTGGCCCGGCACTGCTTTGCCTTTGAGCCAGACATACCTCATGTGTGCCAAATCCAACCAAAGCCAGCTTCAGGACTAACAACAGTCTTTGACTGTGCCATCTCCTAGAAAGTAGAAAAATAAGATTTGTGCGCTCTGTGCCAAGGGCTCTAGCCCATGTCTCTTAGGAGCATTTGGGTTTGTTTGGCCTTTTGAAGCTGGGTCACAGTGCAGAAAGCAATGCAAGATTTGTGGGGTCAGAGAGTGTTCAATGTAGCACCTTGGGATTATATCTGTATTTTGGAAGCGCTATGTGAAGCAGCAGTGGGTGGGGATACAACATTGCTTTCTCTCTTTTTAGGGTTATTGCTACTGGGGAAAATAAAAATCAAGTAGTTGCATAATGTACCATCTATAAGCAGGCAGGGAGTGGAACATAGGAATCTGTCAGAAGATGGCGGGAATCTAATGGATTCTGGACCACAGAATCCGTCTCTCGCAGTGTCCATGAGTCTAGTGTTCCTTTCCATCCATGCATAGCATATGAATCAAACTGCCTTGGGTTTTTTGCTTGTTGGTTTTGGGGTTTTTTTTTATTCTTTAAAGGAGAGCTAAGAGCTGTCTCATCTGGTTCCTTGGCAAAAGGCAAGTTTTGCAGAAGTAGTGCTGTCTCCGATAGAGATTTGACAGACTTGCTGTTGAGGATGGTAGTAGTGAAGGATTCCCAGCTCTTCTGAATGGTCTAGATTCTTCCCAAGTACTGTGCTTACCAGTAATCTTTCCTAATGCCCATCTTTGGAATTTACTGGCTCTTCTGTCCAGGTAGATGCAGTAAGAAGCTTACAGGTTCTCTTTTTCTATTACAGTGTGCTTTGACACACTTAAAGGCACAACCCTATTTTCTCTAAAATAAGTGATCACAGTACAGTCTCTCTTCCTCCCCACCACCCATAGGCCTATTGACCTATGTTGTGTCTGTGTCCAGCTGATCACATTTCTTTAGAAGAACAGTGCTCAAAGCTGGCCATACTGCTCAGTTTGTCACCAGATCAGAGCAGACTATGTTCACGTGTCTTACTAGTGATGCACTTGTTTGTATGCAAACATTAGGGTGTTTTTTTCCAACAGTACCATGTTGTTGACTCGTGTTGAGTTCATGATCATTGTAACTGCCAAATCTCTTCCTGCAGAACTGCTGTTATGCTCATCTTTCCCCAGATTTTGTTTATACAGTTTATTATTCCTGGCTAATCTTAGAACTTTGCACTGGCATTATTTGAATGGGTGCTGTAGAGCAGCAGTTCTGCAGGGCCTTGCCACTGTCTCATTAACCTTGTGCACAACCTTTTGCATTGCAGTATTAGTACCTGCATCTGCCGCATACCTGAGTATTTTCATTGCCAGCATTTCCCTGCTACAGGAATGAATATAACAAATACTGTACATATGTCCAGTTTGAGATGAACCTCTGGTAAATATTAAATAGTCTTTCTAAACATTTTTTACCTAAGTAGCAACAGTTCTTGTTAAGTCATCTGTTTTTCTGGCTTGCTTGTGGGAATAGTGTGAGCAGCAGCGTCAAAAGTTCTACCAAGCTCAAGATAAGTAGTATAGATCAAGATAGACAATTGCTTTTCAGCATCCACATGTCTTACCACCTGTAGAGGTGGGAAAGTACCTCTGTGTGTATTCTAAATGTTAGGTTTCAATACTAGGTCTGTGTTCCTTCCTACTTCCATAGGAACTGACATTGGAAATAGTGGATGCCACCATCCAAGTGGTGTCTCCTAGGTCTGTCTTGGCTGTCTTTTCCTGATCAACCTCACTCGGGTGGTTTGGGCCGGTCAGCCTTTCCCACTAAGCACAGGTCAAGCAGGAGATGCCAGGCTACTCTGCTAAGTAATGCATGAACCTTTTTGACTTCTGTATTACTTCTCAATTGTATTTCTGTTCCTGTTCATGTCAAGTTTAAGCACATTCTGATTCAGTCACCACTGAATTCAGTTCATCTTTTGGGAGCAAATGGGAGAAAGTAGTCCTTTCAGACCTGGGAGGGGGTTGTATATTTCCCTTTAAAAAAGGGACAAGGGGCTAGGGAGTCCTAAAATAATTGTCACTTTTTGTTGTTGTTCATTGTTTGTGGTTTTGTTGTTGTTGGGTTTTTTTTACTTCTGAAATGCTGAAGAAGCTGGGGAGAACAAGTGGTGGTGTTATGCTAAATAAATCATGCATGTAAAACCTGTCTAACTGTTAGTCCCTCAGACTTAGGTAGTCTCTTTTAAAAATTATTTATGTTAACATCTAAAATGAGCTTTTCTCCCAATTGCTTGATTTTCTTAATGACTCAGCACCCTTCTTCTCAAGCTTCAGCTTTTTTCCTGCTTTCCATGACTTTTTCTTTATATGGGGTTATGTTACTCGATAGCAGTATTCGAGGTTGCATTGCTTGCCTGTCTTCTTTTTAGGTGACTTGATCTTCTGTCACCAAAAAGCTGGTCACACAAATCACCTGAGAGGTACTAAGTGCCTTGCTGGAGCATAGGGTTCTCCTCCAGTCTATGGACCCTAGATATGCATTCACCTGAAAATAATCCCTGTGTCAGTGTTAGCCTTTCTGTTCTAGCTTTAAAATCTGCAATGGTTGCACTAAAACCTGCAAACTCGTACGTGTAGAAGTCCCTATATCTTACTGAAAAAATATTGGAAGACAATACGACTTTTTGACAGCCTGATGAAGAAAACTCATGCGTAATTAGCAGAAGGGAAGTGTCAGTTGAAACATGTTTTTACAAAATTAATTATAAAGATCTTGACCACATCTTCCTCTGTTCTCTGATACAGAATTTTCTTCCAAAATAGAGACTTTGGAACCTTTGGATTCTAAAGTATTGCATTCATTTCTTATACCACAGTATTTTCAGTCTTCCCTGTATAACAAGCTTATGACTCTGCTTTCAAAAGTTCAGGATTCTTTCATTAACTTATTTGAAAAGCTACATTAAAAACATAGCACAACTTAAACTAGTTGATCTAACTGCCTGCCACAATTCTGTTTGGGTTTTGAAATAAGCATCAAAAGCTGAGAAAGCTTTCATTCTCTTACGCCCATTATCTAAAGTTTAAAGCATATCAGTACATGTACTTTCTCATTATTTTAATGAAATACGGGGTCACCAATTCTGATTCTACATTTTCTATGAATTTGTCAGGCTTTTTTTATTGGCTCTGCCTTGCTGATAGAGTGGAAGGAAGGAGAGGCTGAGATTGATTAATCTTCTTTGATACTTAACTTACTATTTATCTTGGAGATCCAAGGAGCTCCAAACAATAATCAATCAAAATCACTCCCCTCTGTCTTTTCTCAGTGGAACCATCATAATAACCAATTAATACAGCCCTAGACTGGATGGAAAATTAGTGATTAGCCAGTACAAAAATTGATTGCAATTACCTAAGTTCTGGTGTAGAATTCACTAGTTAAAGGCTTTTTGCAGAACAGGTATGCTGACAATAAGAAGAATTTTTGTTTCACTTCAGGCCTTTTTTGATTTTAGCTGAGGAATGAAGGCTTTTAGACACCTTAAGTTTCATTTTTTAAATGACCTGTCATGGTCGGTTAACCACCAAAATCGTCTGTGTGCATCACTTCTATGGTTCCACTTCTTTCAAAGTATTACTGCCCTAAAATCAAAGCACACACACAGAACTGCAGAGCATTTTAGAAATATATGGCGTTATTCTGGTGACACCAGGTGTTGAAAGTAAAAAATGTAATACATTATGTATTCAGAAGCATGCCTTTATTAATTGATAGTTATCGTGGGGTAAGCAGTGAGCTAATGAAGGTTTCTAATTTGACAGTGATTTGAGTTACCTATTTTAAAAGAAGTGTTCACGTGCTGAAAATCAGAAGTGATTTGTTCATTACTTGTCTTTTTAAGCCATATCAGAAAGACAAAATGAAAATCTTGTACAGTTTCTCTTCTTTCTGTGTCTTGTTATGCACTGTTTCTTGATTTATATCTAGTGTAACTCTCTAATTATATTATTTATTTTCCTTTAATTAGCATCACTACATGAGTATTAGCTTAAGGAATGCAGGAGTAAAATTAACCGAGATTTCCAAATGTCCCTAGATACTGTTTGGCAAATCTGGGAGAAATGGTGTTCAGAGTAATACATCAATTACTTCAGTACTTGGAGTTAAAAGAGACTGCTGCACTACATGATACTTGAGAGTGGCATTGGGAGGGCAGTGATTGATTTGTTCAAGAGCTGAAATGTAACTTTCTGTAGCCAAATTGGACTAAGCTGACATTTAATAACGCTTTGTGTATTTTCAACAATGTCTGAGTAATGTTTAGATTCAAAATTTTCAGTTAACATATTATCTTGTGACCAAAAATAAGATATATATATATATATATATACTTAATCTGTGAAATCATCCCTTCTTTTGTCAGCTTGCCATTGTGAAATGTGTTTTATGTGAAGGTATACAAGTGTTTGCCCAGAACTACCTCTTGAAAAACTCCCAAGCCATAGTTGCTATGAGCCAGGACCTTTCAATGGAAGCAGTCTTTTTCAAAAGCACAGTGCTGACTTCTCTTTCATATTTAGTGGAGGCCCTTCTCTTTTGTTGGGGCATGAAAATAAATTATAAATGGTGGTTATAAATTTATTTTAAATTAGGAGGAAAGTTGCTAAAAAGAAAAGCAGTTGGTTTTGTACTATGTAGCTCCCAATGCAAACAGAAATGTTTCAATTAGAAGGCTACAGAAGTCTTAGGACTTGCTATTCGTGTCCTCCCCATTCTGTTCACTGACAGTGAAATTGGAAAAAGTAAAGAATAAGGAAGTGAACTGGAGGGTACTCTACCTACTACTGGGTATTTGGGATCGATTTGGAAAGGTGGGATCCCAATAAAGCAGAGAAATTAAATAAAGCCCGTTGCAGCAGGTGTGGATTCTTTTCTCATTTTCAGAGCAAACCTTGGAAAAGGGTAAATATAGTGTTTCCCTTGTCACTTCTGCCTCGTGTCCTACTGCACAGACAATGGATACTACTCTGGTAGTTACCCTTTTGTGCTGAAATCTATGCACCCCTTTTGTCTGCTCTGTTGACTACTAATGTAGCCAGTTAATCCATGCTGTTTTCTCATAATTTTGTCCCATGTTTGGGGTGTGTGAGGAAGCTGTTGTGGGAAAGATATTAAAGCTAATCAGAGGATACCATAGAATCGTAGAAACCAGGTTGGAAGGGACCTCAAGGATCATCTGGTCCAACCTTTCTTGGCAAAAAAGAACTCGACCTAGACCAGAATGCCCAGCACCTTGTCCACCTGATTCTTAAAAAGTATCCAACACTGGAGAGTCCACCACTTCCCAGGGGAGATTATTGCAGTGGCTGATTGTCCTCATTGTGAAAAATTTTCCTCTAGTGTCCAACTGTAATCTCTCTGGGAGTAACTTTTACCCTTTGTTTTTTTCATGTGACTCCTTGTAAAAAGGGAGTCTCCAACTTCTTTGTAACCACCTTTTAAATACTGGAGCATGGTGATAAGGTGCTAATTTATACTTGGGGCTTAATCACCGTTGCTTGCAATCTGTTCCAGTCCTAAACTGGCTACATCTTAAGATCTAGCTTGAGGCATTCAGAACACTCTGTGTATATATTTATACATTCTATATTGTAATATTGCCTTGCCTTCCATCTGAGCCTCTTTTCCCAAAACAAAGTCTGAATTGATGGATACATATAGTTGGACACTCTCCTAGATATTTGAATGCCCAATCGGGTATCTCCGAGATATTAATGACACCGGTCTGGCTTTTTTGCGTTCAGAACCACATTGCATATTATTCCCCTTATCATTTACTTCCAGTACTTGATTCTGTTCTTCCTTTATCAAGTTAGTAACAGAAATTCCTTCTCAAATGTCACTGAGAAGAGGCTGCACAACACGTATAAAGCTATTTTTATTTATATAAATATTTTATTTGTAAATAATTCATATAAATGTCTGTATAATTCAAATGAATGTTATATGTTTTCCTGTTACAGCCAGACCTCTGGTTTAAGATGCCTTTCATTAGGGCTTCCTTCCAGGCATCCTGGACACTGCCAAAGAGACCTTCAATTAGCATAAATTTTACATGCCATTGTAAAACTAAAATAGGTTTTTTGGGTTGGGTTTTTTTTTGTTTGGGTTTGTTTTTTTTTTTTTTGCAATTGCAAATATATATCTAAGTAGAGATATGGAATTATTTACATCAGTGTTTCTTGTGAGCCTCTTGTAGCTCCAGGTGAAGATTTAAGCACTTGTGTAGCTGGTTTTCCTCATTCTTCAGTAAATACAGATCTGTACTAAATTTTGCATCAGACTACGGGGCTTGTTTCTGTATCAAGAGACCAAACTACTCCTTACCAGAAAGTAAGCATTTCATTCAACACATCCTTATAGGACACACACAAACAAATTGGGAATTTATTGTCGTCTTGCTTATCTTTGACTCTACAAGGCAGGAGGGTATTTGAGATTCTGGTCACTGCGTTTTCTGGATCTAAAAACGATTACTTCAGTGCCTTGTTGAGTTTCATTTCAGGCTTTTTGGATGCACTTGAATATGTTTCTTCTGTGTAGAAGATAGCAGGCCAGTAGATGTATTTACTTCATGATAAGGATTCTTTCGTAGCTGTTGAAGGAGGTGAGGCATGTTTCAGATTTCATCACAGAACTTTGCAAGTCTTTCTTGGAGAACAAAAATCAATACCAGTACAGTTGAATTAACTCATTATTTTTATTTTCATAATGATCTGTGACTCTATCTTTTTCTGTAGCAAACTCAGTATTAATTTCTAAACAGAAGTGATATGCCCCAGTGGGACTGAAGTAATTATATACATCTGTTCGTGATTCTTTGTAGTTTTGATTTGATGTTCTGTTTTGGTTTGTATTTTCTTACCTTATATTAGAAAATGATGGAAGGGATTTGTTGCTGAGGTGTGGATTGGGTTTTTATTTTTTACTTGTATTGAGCTGCAAGGTGAAATTCACTTTAGGAAAAAAAAGTATTTTTATTAAACTACCCACATAGCTTATCAAAGTAAGACTTGCATATCTATTTAATTAATTAGGCAAATAAAATAACTGCAGTTAGTGAATTAGAATAGAATAGAATAGAATAGAATCATTTAGGTTGGAAGAGACTCTGAAGATCGAGTCCAGTCATTAACCTAACACTGCCAAGTCCACCACTAAACCATGTCCCAAAGTTCCATATATACATGTCTTTCAGATACCCCCAGGGGTGGTGACTCAGCCACTTCCCTGGGCAGCCTCTTGAGCTGATTTTTCTGTCACCAGTATGTCACATGTTAAATATTATGCTCTTCCACCAGTTTGATTCATAGACTGAAAGTATATATATCCCTTTAAAAAAAAAAACAAACCAACATCATAGGGGAGTGAGGGGGAAGGAAGGGACAAAACCCCCATAATCCATTTCTTAGCTTTAAAAAAACTTGACCTGAATAAATTAAAGAGGAAGGAAAATACTTCTATGTATCACAGAAGGAAGATCTGCTGATTCTTCATTTTCCACTGTTTTTACAGTGGTGTCTCCAGACCAGCAGTTTGACTTGCTGCAGAGCTGTAACCACAAACCAGTGATTCTGTCATTCTCCCTTAATATTATATGAATACTCCACTTTTGCTTTTGTGCATCCTTTTGTGCAGTAACCTCAGCTGTGGTCCTCCAAATATCAAGACAGACCTCTCCTTCTTGCACTGCTACCTCACAGCATACGTGCAAATAAAAGAAGTCATTAATGTTAGTATATCGTCTGTGAGCATAGATACACCTTATTATCCACTGCTCCTTCTGAACCTCACAAAATTGGTGTGACCCTCCTGTGTGAACATACGTGGCCATTACCCCACACTGTCTGTACCTTTCCTGGTTGAACATTTAAAATACTGTTTGTATTTAAATCTGGTGGTTCCTTAAGTACAGCTGGCCATTAACACTTTACAAGCAAAGCATGACTCTGTGTAGAAAATCCTGTGTGTATATATGGATGTTATAAATGTGTATGAATTGCCTTTCCTTGGCCCGTGGGCTGACATAAACCAGGTCTCCTGATGCTTCCTTTCTGTCAGGTTGGTCAAAGGTGTATGTTTCAGTGGCTGGTCCATGCTGGGATGGGTAGGTAGTTTCTGGAGATAGAATAGTGCAGTGTTACGTGACACTGTTCCCAGATTAGCACCTGGATTTTGTTTGATTTTGGCAAGGTTTAAGGAGCATCATTTTGCAGCTCTCTGCACAGTGCTCCAAGGCTCTGGCACCTCGGTTCATCCAGCATCTATGGAGCCACTAGCCGGGGCAGCCTCCTGCTGTTCAGCTGGGATGTCCAGCTGCCTGAGAGGCACCACCAGGGGTGCTCATGTGGCTGCAGGGTGTCTTCTGGGCATAGCACATCTCGCCAGCAGCCCTGTGCTGTGGCATCTCCACAGTAGCTGAGCAAAGGCATAAGGTGGCCTCCAGAGCCACAGGCTCCTGCCAGTGGGAGGCTGCTGTTGCTGAACGATCGGTTTTATTTATCATCTCCTTTCCAGGCTAAGCTGCGCTCTTGTGGGATGAGGGGACAGTGCTGTGCCGTGACCTGGGCATTGCTCCCCTCCTCACAGAGCATCATTGTGCAGCCATTGCCCTGTCCCTTGTGGAAAGGCCCCTCACAATCTCGCACCAGTTCCCATCTTTTCTCTCTTCCCCTTCTCTCTCACCATCTTTTCAGTGTAGAAAAACACATTCCCAAGCTTAGGTACTCAGAGTGTTTGCTGTGTTCCACAGGCCGGGATGCTCTTCTCAGTCCAAAACAGCGAACTGACCCCTCTGGGTATTGGCATGTAAATCAGTGTGCTGACCTTGAGGGGAACCCATCCAAGCTGCAGGCTGTGTCCTGGGTTTCAGGATGTCGGCGGTTTGAAACACTGGGCTATGCGCTGCATGTCAATGACAGAAACCACTTCAAATTCACGGTGGCATCCGAAACGGTACCGGGAACAGGGCTGGCATAGCAGGGCTGCCCTATCAAAAGTTGTTTTCTGCTTTTTTCCTGTAACAGCAATCTGGCATTTACTGCTAATGCTTCATTTTTGGTTGTTTTTGTGGTTTTTTTTCCCTGGTTTTGTAGATAGAACAGTTTAAACATCTAAAAGTGCAAAGGTGAGACATTTCTATCTATGTAATTTAAATTAATTGCATCATGTTCTTGAGATGATAGCATCATAAGGACACACCATGCTGAGCAGGATTTTGAGAAGCCATCTAATCTGCTGCCTTTCCCCTAAGTCAAGATTAACCGTAGCATCCATGATATTTTGGACAAATAGCTGTTTATCAGGAGTTCCAGTTCAAGGGCTTCAACAAAGTTGAATTTTCAATGAACACTTCACACCCCAGTTGCCACTCCAGGATAAAATGCTTGAGATATCACTGTGTTCTTGTGAAACATCAGTCCATTGCTCCGTAGCACTCATAAATATACTGGGGGAAAGGAGTGTGAACAAAGCAGGAGACATGATTTATATCCCTGTATAAATCCACGGTTTATCCATTCTCAAATGTTTCTAGTAAGTGAGTTCTAGTTTCCTTATCTCATAAAACTATAGGAGAACCAGAAAAGTTAGAAGAAGAGGTGGCAAAGATGATTGCAGGTAAGGAGTGTTTCTGTTCTGTTAAATACATGTGGGTTCATCAGCCTAGAAGAGAGCAAGAGCTGAAAAGTACCTGGTGGCACAGAGGGTGTGTATGGAGACCCCTGACTGGGAGAAGGATCCATCAGATGAAGCAAGGAGGTGGCAGGGAAAACCCCCAATGCAGATTGCATTTCATGCACTCATGTGGAGTCAAGGTGTGGAGCTGCCTGTTGTGTGCTGCTGCTGTTGCATGTGGTTTGCAAGGAAAAAGCCTTTATGCACCACAGTGCTCATCACCTCTGGCTGAGGAAGGATCTGACCTAAGTCTAGAAATGTATCACTGTTGCCTTGCCCCATGCCCCATTCTTGTGCTTTTCCTGAGGTATCTGCTGTTAATCACTGTCTCTTCTATGAAACCTTTACGTCTTTGTAGGTGATTATGCCTCATCTCCTCAGCTGCTGTTTTTAAGCTCCTCCTTGTTCAGTCTGTGCCCCTAAAAAACAGTCCCTGAGCAATTTCTAACTACTTTTGTAATCCACAGATTTCTGAATTGTGATAGCAAGACCTGGATATAATATTCTGTCTTCTGAGACTCATACAATATTATTTAATATTAGAACAAACCAGTCAATACTTAATAATACTGATAATATATTCTCCTGGGGGGACAACTTCCCACCCGCATCCCTCCCAACTCAATTTGTCCACATCCATTGACTTTCCATTTTCTTCATCCTCCTTTTCTTGTCCTTGTGATGTGCTGGCAATCCCCTCCTGTCTCTGCACTGTCTAGATATTTAGTCTCTTAATCAGTCTTAGCAGTGTGTCCACATGTTCATGTACTGGTTTTATCTGATTGTCACTTGGCGGCCTCTGGAGCTGCTCCTAACAGTTGCTTCGGGAATTAAACTCTTTCTGGTTGTAGTAAAAATTAGTCTAATGAAGTTTCTCTGTGTAGTAGAGCTGAAAGTGATTTGAAACTCTTTCAAACAGACAAAAGGCAAATATTTGCTGTGATGTTGAATGGGTTTGAGGCACATGAGTAGCACTGTGATTGATGCTTATCCAAAGGGAGGGCATCCTCACTCTGCTTCCTGGCAGATACTCGAAGATACTCCAGCTTAAAGGCAGGCATATTTGTTGTTTTGGTGATGTAAACTATCTGAATGTGAAACTGAAAGTATCTATCTGCAAAGTAGCTTAAGTGATATTTTAGGTAGTGCCCAGCAGCATCCAGTGTGGCACTGGTTACTCTAATACCTTGCTTATTTTCACAAACCAGCACCTCACAGTTTCTGAGCGGACAACTGCTGTGAGGACGCAACCTCTTGATTTCAAAGGAGCCATCGTTTTGCTGGTGCCTCTGTGGTTAATGTAAGAAAGGTGTCTTGCCATAAACTTTTTCCGAGGTATTCAGCAAGGTTGGAAAAGGGTCGGCCCAGGCAGGAAGCCCTTGTCTGTGCTATAAAGAAAATAGCAAGCAACAAAATGAAAGCATCAAAGGACCAACAGGATGCGGTCCCAGGAGTCCTCTCTGGCATGTTAGTCCTTCTTGAAAGTTAGCATTGAGTGAAGAGTGACCTTAAAACTCACTTCATTCAAACAGGCTGGGCTCAAGTTTAAAGTTCAAGGCATTTTGTTTTTTCACCTGTTTCCTACAGTTTTAAGAAACTTCTGAAGAATTAATGTGTAACTATATCTGGTCACCGAGCCAACGCACAGAATTTTTCTCAAGGGAAAATAATGTTACTGTATGGAGCGAGAGAAATGGATACTTTCTGAGTTGGGAGGAAAAGTTTCAACAAAATAAAACCCAAAACCACTGTTACGATGATCACAAACAGCCCTGGAGCCGGGCACTGCATCTCCTGTTTCTTGTTTCATTTTCAAAAGAAGCTTCTGCTATCCCGTAACTGTCTGAACTGTGGTGAAACGATGTTTTTTGTCAAAGCTGCTGCTGCTTGGGAAGAGAGGTCTTGTTTTAGATACAGCCTGGGAGCAAAGAGCCCGTTTGCAGCAGCTCAGCTTCATCTGTGTGTGCATGTTGACTGAGCCAGCGACTGGCCCCATGGCCACCCATCCCTCTCTTAGTGCTCTGGAGCTGTTGGACCTCAAGAGGAAAAACTAAAGCCCTGACCTAAAACTCACATCAGCAGGCAAGGACAGATGTGGGTACAGTGACGCAGTCCTACCACCACTAATGCCAAGCAGCAACCAGGGCTGCTGGCTGATGCCAGTTATGAGCCACTTTTCACCCAACAGCATATTGCACCTGCATGGTCCTGAAATAGTCACTTTATTTGCCTCTCATGTAAGGAAGCAACTAATAATTGATCTGTGAGCAGTTTGGCAGGTCACCTTTCATAGCTGAAGGAAATAGTTTGGAGAGATGACGTACAGATTTCACTTGTATTTCCCTATGCCATTAAATTTTAATGATTCTGGCATGAATATTTCATTAAAGTACCTTCTGAATGGTTTGTTCTGTCCTAGCAGCTAATAGTCAGTATAGAGTCTGGGGTGGATTTTGTTTGGGTTTTGGTGGGCTTTCTTTTCCTCTTAGGTGGTTTACTGTAGGTAAGAAGTTTCAAACTGGATTAAGTGAGAAAAGACAACTTCTTGTTGGTGATCCAGTGAAGGGAGGCCGTCTATAACTCTTTTCAGCTGCTTAGTGGGAGTCTGTAAAATGACCCTCATAAAATTCTGCTCTTTACTCTCCTGCCACAAGGTGGCTAAACATTTCTTGAACGCCGATGATATGTGAGTGCTGGAAATGATGCTAATACCTCTAACAGCCTTTCTGCAACAAAACACGCGGCACACAGCAGACCAGATTTATTGCAGAGAGAACTGTGTGTGTCTTATTTATATGAAGCAGCATTCAGAAGGTGTTTTCACCAAGTTTATTTCGATCACTCCTCAGCCAGGATTGGCTGGGCTTGGCTTTGTGGCTCTGTTGGCTTTTTAATAGAAGAAGTCCTTGTGTCCAGCCCACCCCATGTGAGCAGCTGGGCCGCAGCTCTACCGGTGCCTCAGCCTTGTGGCTTTACAGTGACTGTGGCTGAAATGTCAGATTGCCACCCCATCTCCATTTGTACTGCCGGCTGAACTCACCTGCTCAAACGCTAAATCAGAAACATTGATCCAAGCTGGGGTTAGGAAGTTCTTTTTTGGTGGTGATGGTGGTGGTGAATTTTGTGGGTCCTGCCCGAGGATGACGTGGTGTCTCTTCGAATCAGTAATGGTTCCCAATAGCGGTCTGCTGCACCATCAGAAATGTGTACTTCGTTTTCACCAATTTCAGGAGTGGCAACACTCTTCCCTGTAAACTTTTTGGAATCTTATCTCCAGCTTTACAGTAGGGATGGAGCTTTTGTTTAATGGAAGTGAAGCGTATCTTTTCCTTGCAGATGCACCACTCACTATTGAGCTTTTTATGTGCGTTTTAGGTTTCCCGTTTTATTTTTTAACTTATTAACTCTGACAAGTAACCTCTGGGTAGTGAACAATTTAATTCACAATTCATTTTTCTGATTCAAAGTGAACACGAGTGCCCTAATCCCCTAATGGGAATTAATTGCATGTTTCAGTGCTTAACTCTGATCCTTTCTCAATCCCCACTGGGACAAGTTTCTTCCTGAAGGATCTGTGTTTGTTATTCAAAACACAATATGAAAGGTAATGATTTTTCTTATAAAAGGGAGTCAAATGGACTGAATATTAATGCTCTTTTTATTGTGAAGGAATGAGCTGCGTCCAAAAAAACCTTGTTTATGTCATGAAGGATAAATTACGCTGAAGTATATCTGATAAAATACAGGGAGGAAATCAGTGCAGTCTGTTTCCCTGAAGTGAAAGCAGTTTGCCAGTAAATAAAGGCACAAACCATTTTTGCTTGGAAAACTATTCTGTTACAGAGAAAACCTGTTTACTTCACCAAGGGGGAAGTTGCTTTGCTACTGAGGATTTTCAATGACACTCTCTTGGCCAGCAATGTACCCTTTTGGATGCCCAACCTGATCGGACGGTTTACTAAAATAAGAGCAAATAGGAGGCAATACATGAAGTTCCTTTTGCCAGTCTGTTTTAAAAGATTTTTTCAAACTTGAAATTCCCTGTTCAATGACCCTCTTTCCAAAAGGAGGTGGAGGTGCTCCTCTGCTGTTGGGTGTCTGGCCCAGCCAGCCAGCTGTGGGTGAAGCAGCTCTGGCCAGTAGTCGGTGATGGAGGACAAAACGTAAGAAACCATCAAACAGTGCAAGAACTGCCTCTGCCCTTCAGAAACGATAGGGGATAAACGGAGCACAGCATGAAAAATAACCCAGGAACGTTGAAGGTATCTTTTTCCCCCTTTACCTTTCAGTAAAGCCAGCCTTTTAGCCCATTTAAATGCCAGGTTAAACTTGCTTTTGTGTGTTGCTGAGCATTACACCACACACTTTCTGCAGCACAGCTCTGCCATGGTGCAAGAGAGAAAAATGAAGAAAGGTTTAGAGCTTTACCAAGACTCAGGAATGTGTTGGCTGATGTTGAGGATTCCTTAAGGGGAACCATGGGCTGTAATGTGAATACAGCAAAGAACTGCAAGGCTGACTTGCCCCTGGTATCTGGTTTTCAATGTTGACTGAAAATTTCAAGAGATAATTGGATTTAGTATGATATTTAAATGTGGTTTAGGACTACAAGGCCCCTTCTGCGCCCACCCAAACAGTCTTTGTGTGTACAATGCTTCTTGGTGTGGGTGAGGTTCTCCAGAACGTTGGCCAAAGAAGCCATGTGGGTAACACACACCTTTGTCTTTCAGCTGCTTTTGCAGGTACGATGGCTCGTGTCTTCGTCTATGGCACGCTGAAGAAGGGTCAGCCCAACTACAAGCACATGATCAACACAGCCAAGGGGCTAGCGAAATTCCAAGGACGGGGCCGCACGGTGGAGAAGTACCCGCTGGTGATTGCCGGCAAATACAACATTCCTTACATGCTGAACATCCCGGGAACAGGACACCACGTCGCTGGGGAGATTTACTCAGTTGACGACCAGATGCTGCAGTTCCTGGACGAGTTCGAAGGCTGCCCAGACATGTACCAGCGTACCCTGATGAGAATCGAGGTGGTGGAGTGGGAAGGGAAGGGTGGTGCGGGCGAGGCGCGGGCAGCCGCCGAGGGCGTCATAGAGTGCTTTGTGTACAGCACAACGACATATCCGCCCGAGTGGGTCGGTCTCCCCTACCATGACAGTTACGACTCCTCAGGGAAACACGGCCTCTCCTATGTCCTACGCGAAAGCCGGGATTAAACACGGGAGGTGACGCGTCCCGGCTGAAGGCATAGTACTAAGCACGTGTTGATCAGTAACCTTTCCAGGAGAGCTGTAATACCTTTTCATTAAAATGCAGGATCTCTTGTAACCTTCCCAACCCGGGAGCCTTGGCACTAGATTTGAAGTCTTGTAGACCCACAGATGGGGACTCCTACCCGGCTAGCCAGTGTCCTCTTCACCACCACTAACCTGCGAGTAACTGGGTTTGCATGAGGTGTAAAATAACTATCTGTGCACATCGGTTTTGTGGTCTAATTGTAAATTCTTAATTCCCTCCCCTTTTGCCTCAGTGCATTGACAAACGTTCTTGTGTAGTTCTCCAAGGTGGGTGGAATAACAATGATACGATTGCACTAATAGCTGAAACTGATTTTAAAAAGTCATGTCTGCAAGCAAACTAAAGCACAACTCATGTTTAACGTTGACTTGTAATGGTGTTTAGTAGGTTACTGAATGTAAACCGGAAGAGATGACAATATAGGTACTATGCACTTCAAGACAAACACGAAATGGCTGGAGAAATAGAGAAAATTTAAAGACTATTCTTACTCTGTATTGCAATGTTTTTCTGAACTGGAAAGGAGTATTTTTAAAACCTGTTTAGTTTTATCAGGGTCTGTGAAAAAGTACTAAGAGACTACAAGAGAATTACATTTAAAAATCATATTTTAAATTTAGCATTCTAAGCACTTTAGGTACCACTTCAGTTCAGAGTGACTGTAGGGGTTGGGGAGGTGGGGGTGGTAGAGGGGTGTTGGGGACCAGGAAAAGCAAACCTGTTTTCAGCTGCCCATCACGCTATAGCAGATGCAGCTGTTGCAAACACTTAACTATCAAGGTGACTTTTTGCCAAGCACTTTAATGCAGAACTTACTTGCAACCATGTGCAAACTGCATTTCCTATCAAGGGAAAGATTTTCTGTGCATGATATAAAACATCCAAAGGACCTGCATTGTGATTACTGCAACATTTAAACAGGGGGAAAAAAAAAGATGGAATGATGACTGTTGTCCCCCTGACCCAACCAACTGTGCTGGTTTCTGTACAATCTGGGGAAATCATAGCTTTCTGTTGTTACACTCCTGTGCCTTGTATTTTCCTTCAACTGCAGTGTTTGGTACATACAGATTGTAGAGTACACAAAGCTGCCAAAAGGATGTGAGCAGGGAATGTATGCCATGCAGTGAGCCAAAGTACAATGAAATGTACTAAGGATATCATTAAGAACACTACTGTACGTTTGCTTGACTGCCAGTAGCCCTGTGATGGCCAGAGGAGGTCCGGGGTAAGGAATCAACCCTGGGATCCAGGGTAAGGAATCAGCCTAAACTTTATCAGTAGTAGGCACTGCTGCATCTCATTTAAGTAACAGACAGAAAGCTTGTGTTGTTGCAGTAACAACTTAAGCAATTTTAAAGTAGAATACTTGTGTCTCTTCGCAATACTTGTTTTTTGTTTAGGGCAACCTGCAGAAGCTGAACTGTGCTCCTTTTGGAAAGGGCAAGATGGCATTAAGGAGATTGGTAGGAAGAGCTACAGGGTGTCTGCCTCAGTTTCTCCTACTGTAAAAGCATTAATTTTCCTGAAGGGCAGGTACTACTCACTCTCCTTACTCACCTTGATGGGTTTTGTAAACTAACAAAGCAAGTCCCTGCACGACGTTATTCCCCTTGGTACTGTTCGCAGTGTCTCAATAATGTGCAAGATGCCTCTTCAGTCAGAAGTTCCAAGCAGAATCACAAATGTTCCTGGTTAAACATAATTCACCAGCCCTGTCACAGACTGGTTTTGTCCTTCTGGTAAGGCCCAGGTGCCTCTGGCCAGAGGGGGTTTCTCTGGGAAGCAGCATGACTCTGCACAGCTGAGGCAAGAAAATGAGAGCAGGAGGTATGTTAAAATAACAGCTGTAGAAGGTGAGACCAAAAGCAGGAGCAGCCCAGTGTCCTGACCCAGCATGGGCAGCAGCAGAGGCCTAGGCAAGAGCACAGGGACAGAGACGATGCTTACAGCGTGCAGGGATTGCAGAGGTATCACTACATCTAGTGAGCTGCAGCTGCTGAATTACTGAGCTAAACCAATTAATGGAAGAAAAAGCCTTTCTTAACCACACACTAACATTTTGAACCCAGTAAACTTCTGGTATCTTCACCATCCTGTGTTATGGAGCTCCTGAGTGAGCAGTAAAAACAAAACAACCCATGTTTTGTTACCTGTTCTGACCAAGTCACCAGCCCTCTCACTTTTGTTTAAGTCAAGTATTCAGTCTTCCTCCTCTGCACGCCCTCTCTGGTTTGCCATACTGGATACACTGCTCTTCCAGACGGATTATTGTCTTGTATTATGAACAGTTCTAGTTATTCACGTAGTCTTTAGTAAGAGCCTCTGCAGAACAAAAGATCAGGCACTTGGGTCTTCCTTTTCTATAAGTTTAGTAGGAGGGTTGACCAGAGGGATAGCAAATGCCTCCAGCACTACCTTGGGGTGGCCAGCTCCTTCTGTAGAGACTTGCATTGAGTAATCACAGAATCATAGAATGGTTTGGGTTGGAAAGGACCTTAAGATCATCTACTTCCAACCCCCCTGCCATGGGCAGGGATGCCTCACACTAGACCACGTTGCCCAAGGCTCTGTCCGATCTGGCCTTGAACACTGCCGGGGATAGAGCATTCACAACTTCTCTGGGCAACCCATTCCAGTGCCTCACCACCCTCACAGTAAAGAACTTCCTTTTATCTAACCTGAACTTCCCTTGTTTAAGTTTAAACCCATTACCCCTTGTCCTATCACTGCAGTCCCTGATGAAGAGTCCCTCTCCAGCCTCCTTGTAGGCCCCCTTCAGATACTGCAAGGCTGCTATGAGGTCTCCAGGCAGCCTTCTCTTCTCCAATCAATAGAAAGAAGATAAAGGAAGGGGGTAGTAGGGATCTGAGTATGGAGCCAACTGTAAATGAAAATACACAGGGAAAGTTGGCACTAGCAAAATAAAACATCCAACGTGTGAGTCAAATCTAGTTTATACAAAGGCTTCAAAATATAACAGTAAATCTGATCAGAATTTAAAGCATTGGCTGTACTTGCTCAGCTCTTACACAGAGTGTAGGAAAGCCGCTCAGTTGACTTGGTGGTTATTTTTTCACTCTCACCAACCATTCTGTACTGTTTGGCTGGGGCCTCAAACCAGTGATGTTACCACTGAGAAGACAAATCGGATTTGGGCTTTTGTTATGTTTTCTTTTTTTAAAAAGAGGCTTTTCCTGTTTTAAAGCAGAAATGGTATTTTATTGATTTTATCTGATCCTGAAAAAATCAAAGAATTACAAAGGTTATGTACAAGTATTTCTGGAAGTAAAAATCTGGGATCTGTTGCCAAGGTTTAACATCTGTGTTTGCTGTCTTAACCACTGATTCAATAAATATGTCTGTATAAAACCTTGTGCGTAGGACTGTCCATTTTCTGTGTTGAATTATCTTAATCTTACTTTGTGGATGAAAACAATAAAGGCTTAGCTAATTCAACACTGTGGAGGCAACACATCATTCCAGTTCCACCAGCAGATCTCCTTCTCCAACGGTATCACCAGCTTTGCAGTGCACAGTTTTTACCTGCGGTACAGAAACAGGACCAATTTCAAACCTCCCTCAATAGCATGGTTACATAAATGGTTTGGTTGACATTGCTCATATAGAGCATCACATCTGCATGCACAGGGTAAGTGGCTGCTGCAACATTATGACCATCATAGGGATCACAGATGCCTGTATGTTGGAAGGGCCTCAAGAGGGTGACATCTCAACCTCTAGTGTTCAGAGTCCAGCTGAGCTTTGAGTATCTCTGAGAATGGAGACTCCACAACCTCTCCAGTGCTTGGCCAACTCATGTCAAACTCCACCAAGGTATTTAGGCATCTACCACTAGCTGGTTTTCTTATGACTTGGGAGCTGGAAGACCTGAATGTCAGATGGAGATGGCACTTAAAAGGTACCCTTCTTCCACCTGTTTGCACTGCTGTTCATTTACTACTAAAGCTTAAAATCCTTTATTAGAGGACAGGCTGAATCTTCAACACTCACACTCGTGTTTCAATTAAATATTCCAGGATTTCTTGCATTACAGATTTTAAATATAACTGAATTTTGGGACCGAAACCATGAAGTGGGATTCCCTCAATCCCCAGATCACTGGGATAGATTGATTCAAACTGAACCAGGATTCCTTAACATAACTGAACTTGGCAAAGGCCCACCACTGTCAAATAAATGCAGCTACATCCGAAGACAAGTTACATGCTCATGTGCAGATTCCTGAATTTTAAAACAGGGAAATCTTACACTATTCCCTCATTTCCTCTATAAAAGGCTGCAACATGTTTGAATTCCCTTTCAGCACATTGGAGCTCCAGAAATTACTTGAAGCTGTATAGTCATCCAAACATTACCTTGGACTCCTAAAAGAAACCTGGAGGATACCCAAAATACCAGGCTAATATTCCCCATGTCCAAGTTAGTTTGATAGCCTAAAGCCACATGAGCTGTAAGCGTATCTCTGGCTCTGTAGCATATCCATAGCATTACTCAAGAAATGAAGCTGGATACTATACGTGGGCAAAGACATGATGTACAAAAAAGGGCTTTATTTCTACATCAACAGTAGGCAGCCTACCTGATTCCTCAGCAGTGTGAAAAATACACTACTTCTTTCATTTCTTTATCTACAAAGCCAACGTTCAGCAAACACCATGGCTGACCAGTGCTTCCAACTCCCCAGTGGTTTGTGACATTCCTTGCTCTGACCCATGCACAGCTGTCCTGGAGGAGACTGGAGGCACAACAGTCCCTCCTCATCTTTCCCTCATTTTTAAACCACCTGCAGCTGGAGTGAACTCCAAGTAGACAAAAACAAACCACTTTTCTCACAATCACAAACAGGAAAATGGGGTTTGATGCAGAAAAGGAATTCAGCCAGGAATGAAAATGGGGACGGCTTCCAGCTGAAGACAAAGGAACTGAGTTTCAAAACACGATTTCAGGGCATCAAAATGTAGACTACCAGCCAGTGCCAAACAACCCATTCCTGGGGAGGAGCCAAGTTATTTTGGCACTCAGAGTCATGACTTTGCACTGCAAAATGGGATGAATCCTGTTTAGCAGCTTCATCTCTACACAGCCCAAAACTTGTTTGCCTTTTCAAATTCTTAAAATTCTAGAGAATCAAATAATTTGCTTATTATTAAAATACAGACACCAAGGGGACATTGCAAGGTGCATATTGGGCCTACTGAATGGCCTGTGCACCATTCACATCCCACTTTGAAGGATTAATAATCCAAACATGGGGTTTACATGGCATCCGTATAGAACGAGTGGGTGATACTTATCAATGGGAGAAGTACAAGCAGAATTTTGAGGAACAGATCCACAGGTTACAGCACACCCTGACGGGAATGCGAAGGTTAAAGTAAAAAGTAAAAGGGAGTGGATGGGAGAGGGAACGGCATTTTAATTACAAATACTCCCTAGCTAACAGCAGTGAATGCAAAAAAGCAGCAGTAAGGGGTTAAAGAAAAGCAGCAAAAATGAAAAATTAAATGCTGGGAAATATTAATCAAGTGAGAAAATAAATTATATAGGAATTAATGCATGAATAAAACCATAAAGTGGCAATGTTAGAGCGATAGGATAAGGTACATCCTCCCACTCTCTGCAATTCTTTCCCTTGAGACCCAGTTTTGCACTAGGTACACTGGAAGAGGCAAGCCCTGGGTACCAGCCTCAGCGATGATGTTAGTGCTGTGCCAAATAAGCCTTTCCTGTAAACACACAAACAGTCCTTGGCATAAGAGAGCCACCCTGAGATCTCAGCAAATCTTGCCAGTGGCCGACCTTGTCCCTGCCCTGGAGAGCCAGGCTCCTTGCTGCCTCCTTCTGGGATAAGGGATCTTGCACTGGGGTTTGTTCTGCTGTTTTTAATAGCAAAATGGCAGCGCTTCAAGGAGAGCAGAGGGGCTTGCCCTCAGGCAGAGAAGGGCCGGGACAGGTGAGGAAATACCACACGGAAGAGAATTCATAATTCAGGTCCAGACCCTGCTCTCCATTTGAAAAGGATGGATCAGGGGCCCATATCTAAGTGATGGTTTCAGGCTGTGAATTATAACCTGGCACAGGGATGCTCTGAGACCCTCACATGGGGGCTGACAGTCCTCAAACCAGATGGGGTTTAAGGCATATCCTTATCATGTAATCTTAAACAGTTCCCTGCCCAGAGCACTGGTTTTGGTACATCCTGCACTGCAAGAGGGTCCCAGGTCAGGCCTGCAAGGCTGATCCCTCAGAAACAAGGTATCACAATACACAGCCTCACAAAGCTTAATGCATCTTCAGATCTAGGCTGCTTATTTAGCAGTCACAATAACAAACAAATTGCTTCATTCATCTTCCTGCAAAAGCACCTTCTGTGCCTCATTCTAAGTGGGTTTTTTAATGTCAAATTGTTTGCCGTTAATGAATTAATTGACAAAGAGATCTCCCTTCTTTCAGTTGCCCTCTGGAAAGATGGAATTTGGAGAACCAGTCTGCAACACCTTTCAGTTCAACTTAGCACTGTCACATAGAATCATAGATAACACGCCATTTAGGGGAGAAAGACTTATCTGAAATTCTGAAGCCAGTAAAACTATTTACTGCTGTGCTATCTAAGGCTCAGAACTACTTAACAGCATTCACAGCAGATCCAAATGCTAAAAATTAACGACAACTCACTTTGAGAGACTTACAACAATCAGACTTAATTCCTTAACAACCAGAATCCTCCTTTCTTCCTTTTTAAATCCTATCCTACTTGACAAGTTGCATATGGTTTTAAGAGACCCAAGGTAGCTTACCTTGCCTGTTTTAGCAGCGGTCATACTGTTCTGCATTTTCATTGCTTCAATTACACAAATCTCTTGACCTTCTGAAACCTGGTAAAATTCAAGTGGTACAAAATGAGGATAGAGGATTTTAAACACTCTAAGTGGGTATGATTCTTCTGGAAAATAAAGGGATTATTTCATTAAATGCTATAAAGACTCTGATGGCGTAAGTCAAGGCAGCCAGCTACACAGTCATGATACAGACCACAATCACAAAAGGCAATTCCTTTTGCCAAAACCAGCAGAAAAATAGGGAAAAAGGAATCACCTACTTAAAACTACCACCCCAGACAAACCCCATACCCACCACAGATCAACAGCAATTAAATCCAGAGCAAAATTCGATTTGTGCAGGTTTGGCTGGGAAGCCTCTGCTTTGCTTCCCTGGTGCAGATCCCGCAGATACTAATCCTGATTCAGAAGCCAAAAGTTCCCTGGCAGGTGTCTGGGGAGCATGTGCTGGAAGCTCCAGTATTACCCAATGTGCTAATGCTGCGCAGAAAGTCACACCTCTGCACATGGCAGCATCCAGATGATAGCTGATGACTTCAGACTAATGGAACAGAGCACGCCTGCGAGGAACCACCACCTCTCATCCACAGGGCGGGATCGTGGAGGCAAAACCATCCTTTTCACCACAGCTATTAGAAGGAAACACTCAAGTTTCCTCTTTCTGCTGGCTTGCACTCTGCGAACAGGCATGCAGAAGCTCCAGGTCACCAGAAACCCACTGGGCTGCTCTGCTGGGCTCCCTGTGTGTCCCAGTCAGATCCTCCTTTCAACGCCTTGGACTACACTGTGCAGAGGAAACAGCCACGTGAAGCTTTACAGTGTCAGGTGGTGGGGGGAGCCGCCTATACACGAGGCAAAAACCACAGGACTCAGGATTTACCCCTCATGTAACCCAGTGATCAGCCAGTCATCCCATGACGATGATGGATGCCAGACAGGGAAGGGCACAGGGCCCTCCATGCCAATATTTCACTGGGACTTATGCAGGTACACCCTTCTGGGGTACCTGGCTCCAAGTGCCCACTGCAAGTCTTTCCATTGGGGTTTAGCAGATGTAGCCTGCCATTCACTTATTATCCCAGCAAATTTGGGATGCTTTCACTCTGGTGTTAAAGTTTCATTAAAGAATGTTAATTTGAGACCTGCAGAGATCTGGTTTGTTACCAGAGTTTTCAACTTGTCTGTTTGTTATATGTGCCAGTGCCCTCAAAATCCCTTTGTTTATATACATACATATAGATATATTTCTCTAAATACATGTAAAATGAATCATACATATTTAGGGACAAGTGTGTGCCACTCTGGGGGAATATACTGTCCAACAGAAAGCTGTGAAGTCAGAGATAAATGCACGTGCCATGAAGTACATTCTGAAAATCAAAAGCTTTTTTGATAAAGCATGCACCAGCAATGACTGAAAAGCGTTGATACCTGCCCATGGATTCAGAGCAAGACTGAAGAAAAGACATTATGTTAAAAGATGCTTATGCACCCTTTCTCCAGCAGACTGCCAACAGCAATATGACTGGCTTTTGGGGGTAAATAAGGAAAGCGTTTGCTCTGGGAACATGCTGTACTAACCGAATACAGAGAATAAGCAACACCCAACACTTCACCTGTGGAAATTCCATCCTGAGCTTCAGGTGAGCATTTAAGTCATTAGCAGTGTCAAATTCAGTGAATAGTACCAGAGATTTGTTCTTTGTCTCCAGTTACTTCCCCTCTATTCCCTTTCCCCATCTTTTGTCTCCTTCCTTTCACACCTGCTGCTCTGCCCATAGCCTTGTCCCAGTAGCCTGCTCTTTCCTTCCTTCTCCCTATCTCACTGCTCAGGTTTTCTTCCATCTGCTCTGAACTTCTCAGACATTTCTGGGGTTAAGAGAAATATCTGCTTCTGTTAAACAACAACAACAACAATAGGAATAAAATAAAAAGCCTGTTGGAGTTTTGACGGGGTTTTTATAGCCCCTTCCAGAAACAAATCTGACACCCTCTGGTTAAACTCAGCCATCAGAGCACCAAGAACATGGGCCTCTAAAGTTAGCTGAAGATTGAGATGCTAAGGAGTGCAGATCTGAACTGAGTGGCCTAATTTCAAGGGCACAAGAAAATCTTCTTGAGCCCCAGTGCAATTCAGGTGTAACACGGCTTCATCAGGTGGATGGTGTGCAAATGAATCAGTTAGCAATTACCTAAACATAGTCCTGAAAATACATCTGCTGGGAAAGTATGGAATTGCCTCTAGATCTGGCACTAAAATGCCAGGAAGTATTAAGTGGTTGTGGGATGGCAATGTCCATGAATCTGAATTTCTCCTCATGTTCCCTCCCTTTCTCAAAACCAAAGTTTTTGTGTTTTACATAATAACCTGCTGGGTTGATGACAAAGGAAGCGGTGCCTGGGAAGGAAATACCCCTCCCCAAGCCATGAAATATATAGACAAAGTATCCAGTTAATACCTAGTCTTACTAATTTGGAAGGAAGGAGGCACTTTCCACAGGTACCACGTGTGAAAATGCTGTGTCAGTACTTCTGATGATGTGCAATTTGTTGAAAATTGCCTTGGTGAAAGTGTCACTTAAGCGCAGAAGTTCAATTACTGTTCTTATGTTAAACCTTTACAGCTCCACTCATTGTGTTGCAAAGCGACAAATCCTAAAATTAGGCACTTGTATCTCTCTTTTCTCTTTTTCAGTCTTCTGGGCATTGTCCAATTTCTTTCACTCCACAATTGCACATATCCTTTTGCCTGTTATTTAGCCTGCAAATTAAAATCACAGTGATGTGTACAAGTTTTTGCTTTCTAACCTATTTAAGGATTTATCTGGACCATTTTTAATGTAGTATTTTCATCATACAATTTATTTCTTTCAGTAGATGGTAAACCAGTGTAAACCACCATCTTTACATTTCAATTTAGAGAGGTCTCAGTGATGACCTGAATCTGTCAAAACAGGCAAATAAAATCAAACAAAACATCTGATTGATTGGAACCGAGTGAAATAAAAGGACTCCTTTTCTTAAAACAAATTAAACTCAGGTATCTCTCTCACAGAGTTATGCTACAGACAGATCTACTCTAACACTGCTTGGAACAGTAAAATAAATGAGTGATTAACTGTTAGAGCTGCAGTCCGTATTTTAGTAGCTTGTTTCTACGTGGCGCAGTTCAAAGTAGCTGTTTGGTTTTGTTCTCCACAGAGTGAAAAGGAACAATAAAAAGAAAAAAAGAAAGAAAAAGAGGAGGAAAAAAAAAATCATTGAACAGGAGGGTTCTTAAGATCTCGATGTTGCTAACATCGGTGATGTGAATTTGGGAACACTCAATAGCCTTGTGTGAGTAACACAGGGACTGCATGGTGGTTGTTATCTGCTCTGGACAAAAGGTTACACATGGGACAGGGAACTGTGTCCAGTCATTTCCCGACCAAGCAACTCACAACACGGGGTGGAAGCAGAATTTTAGAAGCAGCAACCCCAAACAGTTTTCGTTTCAGCATAAAGACAAACTGCACTTACGGATAGGTCCCTTTAAGCCTCAGAAACAGCAAAAGACAGCGCACACCCCAGGGCATCGCTACCACGGGATGGATCTTTGTGAATATGGTACACTTTCCTCAGACTTCTGTGCATCATCTGATAAAGACTTAATGATTTTGACAGGACATCTTCAATGTTAGGCTTACAAAATGGTCACAAGCCCCGCAAGTCTTTCTGATAAACCCAATCGGCGCTGATGTATTTCCCCTCTCTCTGTCTAATTGGTGTAAAGTTTGCAGATCTGAATCCCCTATCTTTTATCCAGCTTGCTGCGTCCTCTCCTTTGACATGAGGTCAGGGTTCACATTCGCATCCGATTATCGAAGTGGCACTCATTAACCGGCAGCCTGCCTCGCACCAAAATGAGTTCGCTGGAAGGGGAACTCAGCCCATTTACTCAGCAGATTTCAGCATTTTAAGGAGGCCTGAATGTCACACAGTATTGCTACGTTTTGAGGAGTTTCAGACATCTCCAGCTGATGATTAATTGTGAGTGATGGGAAATAAAATCCAGTAAAGCCAGCTGCTTGCCATGGTCGGCAAAATTACTATAATGGATATAGGCTGCCAATTTTCCAGTTTTACTGGCAAGCCTTCCAAGTGTAATTAAGGGAAGTTATAAATGATATGGAAATCTATCAAGTCCCATTTATTTTCAGAGGACTCTTTCCCCTGAGACTTTTATCTTCAAGCTTATAGTTTGCTTTGTTGTGCTAATGATTTAAACCACTTCTTATTTCTGATTAAAACCCCCAATATCCTTCATAAGAAGTTAGATCCACTTTATTCAGAAGGATTTAAAGAAACAGAAACCTTTTTCAAAGTTGTGTTTGTAACCATGCTGAGCTCTCGCTTCCTCTGTGGAGGCGTAACAGAGCATCCTCCATCTTAGGCACCTTGTTACCATTTGGATTTCTGCTTCCAACAGATTTTTGGGATTGGGAAAGATCTGAGGCGGGGAAGAAAGGGGAAAGAGGGAATTAAAAAAATAAAATTTAAAAATCCACCATCAACAAAACCCCAACTTCCCTCTAAATCCTCCAAAAACAAAGACCGTAGGTGCTGCCTTTAAACACTAGACATTTAGCAGAGGGTGGTGTTGCTCACTAATGCTGTTTGATTTGGAATAAAAGCATGAAAATGATGTGCAAAGGCCTAAAATTGGAGATGTAAAGGATGACTGCACAGTATTCCATTTCTCAATTTCATCCTTCAGAGCCACAAAATGGGGGTGATACAGTTACTGGATGAGATTTACAGTAACAGCTGTGGTCTTCCCACACAAGGGAGGACCTTCTAATGGGCTAAGGTCTGTTTTGAACAGACGGGGAGTAGCAAAACAAGGTTCCCTATTAAGGGTGTGCAGTAATATTCCTGATAAAGAAAATGAGTAGTGGTAGTCAGATTGCTTTAAAAGACCTAAATCTCCTTTCACTGTCAAAAAAAAAAGAAAAACAGGAAAAAAAAAAAAAGGAAAAAAAGAAAAAGGAGCTATTTTAGAAAGTGCAAACTGCTAAATAAATGAAAGACATGTAAATGTAAGGGTTTGTTTTTTGCTTAATCTCCTCGCTATGAACTGTAAAGAATGCATAGGAACCAGTGCCAGGGGCATATGGCTTTCTCCTGTGCTGAACATTCATACAAAAGACAGGTTCATCAGTCATTGGAGTATCTGGATAAAAAATTAACTCCTGATGGATGGTATTTAGAGCTTACCTGCTGCTAGTACATTACCACAGAAACACAGGTTTTGAAACCCACATGACATTAGAAACTGCAGACCATGAAGTACCCCACGTGCAAGCACGCTTATAATGTAAGCCAGGTTATAGAAAATAAGAAATAAGCTATTTAAACCCTCTGCCTAAAATTGGGCCCGCTGCAAGGAACCCTGGGTCAGCCCTACACAGGCCAATTAATGCACAGCATCTGCTGTACAGAAGCCGTGCATGAAGCACTTCCGAATGATTTCAGCAATTAAAAGAAAACTGTTTCCTGCCTGTTCTGACAGCAACTGTTTCAATGCAAGAGTGAGCACCAAAATCATTGTGTGCAGCTGAAAAAATTAAGTCTTTTTTTTTTTTTTTGTTTTTTTTTTTTTTTTTGTTTTTTTTTTTAATCCTGTGCAAAGGGGGTGGGTGGGATGAAGATTTCTTACGGAATCAGATCGGTCTTTTGTTGTCCGACATTCTGTGGTTTTCTGCCAAATTAGACAGAAGGCTCCAAGGGTTTACGGGGCCCTCTACAGTATCACCTTCTGGTGCACTGTGGCTCCCTAAAAAGATGGATCAATATCAACCCTGCTGATTTGCCTACAAAAGTGAAAATCCCTCAATTACATTTTTAAGACCATTATATTTAGAACACAGGTGCTCTGCTGCGTAACATTTTTAAGGCTCTTGGAGCTGAAGGGGAAAAAAAAAACAACGACAGCCCTAAGGAAAAACAATCTTAGATTTGGCTAAAAGTGAAGTGAGAATTGGATTTTACTGATATCTCCTTTCTCAGCTTTGGGAAGACACTACTAAATATCCTGCACAATGTCAACTGTGCTGCGACCTGTGTCCTTTATTAAGGCTCATAAGTAAGAAGGAACAATGCAAGATGGTGCCATGTGAAATCCAGCTACCCTCTCTTGCAGCCTTCCTCCAAATAATTACAAACATTCATCTTGTTTATGCCTGTGCAAAGCCACTGAACAGAACAGTGAATTAAGTACGTAATCACTATCTAAAACCCTTATGAAGATACTGGGACTTTTGTTTGTTTGTTTGTTGTTTAAACTTAGTCCATGCTGGTATCATTTGCTTCCCAGATTTTTTTCTTGCTGACTTGTTGGCAATCTGGCAGCAAGCATCCAACAAGAAAACAAATCAAGAGGAATTGGATGAGCAGCAATTGAAATTCCTTGACATTGTCCATTACCATGTAAAATAATTAGTGCAGATTTTCCCTTCTTTCCAAATTAACTTTGAAACCACAGCTATAGAGCTGCAAACATAATCAGCGGCAGTTAAAAGTACTTGACAAATCATTATTAAACTTTTTTTGCCACACTCCTTTAACAAATGAATCCAAAGATAGCACATCCCAAATTTTGTGACCTCTGACTAATCAAAGGTCAGTGATGTCCCCCTGACAGCAATCAGCGCTGGTCATTGCACTCCCACTTATCCAAAACACACTTCCCCAACTGCCTCTGAGATCCCAGCGTGTTGGGGAAGTGATATGCAGGGAACAGAATGTCTGGGGCCAATTCTTGTGCTACTCGGATCAAGACAAGGCTTAAGTTTCCATCACACCAATTTTTATCAGTCAACTTTTTTACTAATGGCCCGAAAGTTGCTTATCATTTGCAATGGCAAAGCACACCAATTAAAAAATCATAATTATGAATTATTTTCAAAGGATGGTAGCATTTCTTCCCTAAGAGATAACTCTAATAATATTGACCCATCACCAGAATAGGATTTTAGTCTTAATTACACCGTACTTGAACACAAACATTAGATTGTGCAATTGCATAAAGATATAGCAGAAAAATTTATTCAAGTCAAATACAGAAAAAACACATAAACATGTTATGAGCAAGAACCCGTTAAGACAGGTTCTAACATAAGCACAATTATTACTTGAAGTCTTGTGTTCTAAGAATGGCAAAATATTTAAATATTTTTACTCTTGAAATTTCACAGCTGTGAAACTGTTTCGCTTTCCTGTTTAGCAATAGGTTTTCCACCCCACAAAAATATACCCCCCAAAAAATAACTTAATACACAGAATCATATAAACTATGTGAGGTTTTTGACCACATTTGGTCAAATTTGAAAACTCCATTTAACCGTAGTAGTTAATATTTGCTCTGGGATTGCTGAAGAACAGAAGGGATGAAAGGAGGTAGACGGAAAGAAAATGGGAAAAACAACAATAAAAGGGAAAAAAAAGGTTCACACAAGACAAAAATCTTATTTGGATTTAAGAATATCTTACAAATTATCGAGACCATGTGTTTCTAAACAAAATGTGAAACTGTTACTTAAGCAAATACATTTTCACAGTTTTTCCTGGCTGTTATTTCTCTGTTCTAAATTCCAACCAGTTTAAGACAAGAAAGATAAAATTATTTTTCTTCTTTTTAGATTTTGAGGTCTATAGGTAAATATGATTTAAAACAACACACAATTGGCTGACAGCAAGAGGTAACTTTGTAACTCCATTTAACTCCACTTTCTCTTTCAAGAGAATAAACGATGCAGTGAGAAACAGAACTTAGGAAGCTCGTTTGTTTTGGTTTTCAGTAGTGAGCATTTCAACAGCAGAGGTCAAGCAAAACATATCTTTTCCCATAGCAAGAACTTTCCAAGGCTTGTGAGATGGAAAATTGTGGGGAAAGAATTTTTTTTTAACTATTCCTCTAAAGGATAACAAGAGAAACTAAAATAACGTGCATACGCCTGAACTGCAGCAGGAATGCGGTTTAGAGAACTGAAATCCAGCTTAAAACATCTTCCTCTGTTGTTTTTAAAATACGGGCTCACTGAGAGCAATGTGTTTTGTATGCTATACAAGTAAAATAGCAGCCTTCAGGTTACACATTTTTGAAATTACTGACATACTTAGCATATAGCAGCTGACATCTTGATAGAGAAAAACATCCCATGCAGCACCAATACCCATGACTACTCTAGCATCAATCTGAAATCCTAAGAAATTTTGATATGAGAAAAGTCCACCTAAAGAGTAGTTTGAATGGTGACAACTTCCAAAACCAGGGGTAATTTCAAGTTACTGGAAAGAAGAGAGGAAATTTAAAATCTTACTTAGGTCAAAATAATTAACTGTCTTCTTCTTTTGGCCATAGTCCTACAACAATTCAGTAACGCTGGGGTGTTTACCCAGATGCGCTTTCCTTTTACATATCTATGGATTGGAGGAATCATTGAAGTGATTTAGGCTACCAGCACTGGTGTTAGCTTATTGACTGATACCTGGCTTAGTAATGCCACCTGTTCTGCTTAATTTAATAAAAAAAAAGAAAAACAACAAAGAGAAACATACAACTAAAAGAAAAACCCTTTACGTTTCTGATACATAGAAAATTGAAAAAGCAAAAACTATATTCTTAGGTGAAAATATAGCAAAGGCTACAAGGCAATAAGGATAGTTCAGATCTTTTACTGTTGCTGTGGACAGTTCAGACTACCAAAGTTGAAATCAGCTGTAGAAACACTTTGGGTGGCTTGTTTTAAATGGGGTACGACAACATTGCTTTACCTGTTCAACCATTAGGACCTTGGGCTTTCCCTGTCCCTGCAATTTCAATGCACTGAATGCTACATGCACAAAAATTAAGCAAAGCAACTCAAGATGAAGAAGAAATCTTTGCAAGCGCCTGCCCATTTCCTGCCCTCTAAGTTAAGCAGTGAATCTGTGCAGCTTTAGTAGTTTTTATGGTGCTTTATTTATAGTAGTTGTGGTGAGATTGAAACTGTTTGCAGTGCCATCTCCATACTCCAGCATAAAAATACTGCTGCATGCTAGCAGAGCTGGCTTGTGCTGTCATCAGTGTCAGCCAAAACAGAGCAAATTCCTTGCCTGGACTTCAAACCCAGCGGTTTCTCTGGCCCTTGGCACCATGGGGAACCAAAAAGTAACTCTCCTAAAACTGAACTCCATCCTAATGCACACTCATCATTAACAATCTACTTAGAAAATTAACATGCGAACACCCTCGCACTCCAAAATGGTCATTTCCTATAAAATGTGACTCTGTTATCACGAGGAAAGTAAGCTAAATTTAAATCTTCTTTCCCTAAATAATATGAACCATCTTCCCAGTCAGCCAGATTTCGAATTGTTTTGTTGTTTATGTTGTTTCCTGCTTCTAAGTGCCTTCATTGTGTTTCCAGGAATAATTGAGTGACAATTAATTACAGTCTTCTGATCACATGAAGGAAAATAACGAAAGTAGAAAGTAACTAAAAAGCTAAAAAATTGGCAGCATAACAAGTTCTGCTTCGCTCTAAGTGACACAGAGCACTTCCCCACTGTGTTACTAAAATCCATAGATCATCTTATAGACAAAAGAAAATAAATTCCTTGCATATGCAGTATCTTTTGGCAAAAATGAATTGAAAACTGCTCATCAGACCAGCTGGATAGAGGATGCTCACACAATCTTCTATCGGGCTTCATCAGACCAAAGTATTTTTCAGCAACAGCAGCCAAATGAGAACACTGTGCTTCAAGGAAAAACAATGACGCACAGAGTAGGGAAAACAGAGAGATCAGCATTGCCTTCTCATTTGGCTAAAGGCACACAGGAAGGCATTAACAAACATCATACATTTTACCTGACTAGGCGTGCTGCCCTATAGCTGAACCACAGGCAATACACACAAGTTTGCATGTGGGGCCATTCAGACAAAGAAGAGATGTCCCTCTCCAGGCGTTTCTTCACCATTTTAAAGTTATGCATGAAGATGGGGTACAGCAGCCCTGCTCCCTGTTCTGCTGACCACTTTGAGAGCATCTCTCTGCGAGCGCAGCACTGTTGCAGTGACCGCTGCACTAACACTATGTAGCATAAATCACAGGTTAGGAAAAAACAGCCTCGGAGTAGCTAATAACCAGGCAGCTTTATTGCTATCAACAGCAACGCCTGAAGGATGGACAACTACCCCACGCTCTCCCATTTTTCAGCTGTGCTGTTTTCACACACTGTGCAAATTTGAGCTGCCAAACCCAGCTGCAAACTGGGAGCTACTTAGATTCCCATTTTTCCAGCACACTAAAGAAATCATACTTTTCCCAAGCAGTGCAACAAAAAGAGCTGTATTTATCAGGGAGCTGCAGTTCCCTGTCCATCACGCCTTGAACAGCTGTAGTGAGTGAGCTGGTTTCTGATGGACAGCCAAGATGTGTAATCTGAATCACACCATCCCACTGCTTATTCAGTGCCGATAGCTGATGCTACCCTCATCTTGCTCACTGACTCGCTTTTTTTTAACGTTTTGACACTAGTCCTGAAAAGGACGGATTTAAGTTAAACCCTTTTCAATAACGCAAATGTGTTTTTGCAATTAAAGCCACACAATTAGCATTGACAAGCTCAGGTCAGCAGAACATAGATTATGCCGTTCAAATGCTCTGCCACTCAGTGCCTCCAGCAAGAAGCTGCAGGAGAGGAGATGAGACGAGGAAGAAAAAAATCTCCACACATTATTTAACAACTTATGCTCTGATGCACTGCACCACTTGTGGATTTGTGGAGGAAGGCTCATTAATTTATTTACTTAAAATCCCTTTGGCTCTGGCCTCCTTTTCCACTGGTTGTATCCCTTCAAGACAACAAGAACTAAGGGCAAGAATATTGGTAACATTCAGCAGAATTAACTTCTCAAAAAAATCCTAAATTAAAAGACTCACGCCTTAAAAATGTTTCCATTCTTCACAAAAGGAAGTGTATTTGCATAAGATCTCCTTCACTCAGCCATTCATACTGCCTAGACACAGAAATCACGCATTCCTCTGTGCATGGGATGACATAGTGATTAATTTTAATTGAACACTGCTGGCTTTAAAGGTATAAACAGTGTGTGTGTGTGCATGCATGTATAGATCACAAAACCAGAAAGCTAAATGCAGAAGCTCAAAGGATTTCTCTCTTGCTATTTTTCACTCAGCTGTACTTGGCTCTCTTTCCTCAGAAAAGTCAGGAAATGTTTGTGTTTCATTAATACAAACATTTGTACCTACATATCTTTAATAGTAACATGGTGACTCCTTTCTCTCTGTAAATAGACAGAAACAACCATATAGTCTAAAACCAAAAGTGGCATCATAGCAAAATGTAAGCAAACAATCACTTTACCAGCACAATCGATGACCATCACATAGTGCAGCGCTAATTCTGCACTTGAGATCTTGATCCCATTTCTAAATCATCTCTCAAGAAAATCATTTTCATTTCATTGCCATAAATTATGAACTCTGTGACTAAAGTTTTTTGTTTGTATCTAAGTGCTACACACACAGAGCATCATTTCATAGAATCATAGAATAGCACTTTAAAATCAATACACAACATGATTCAAATACTTCTGTGCCTGCATCACTCTACGGCTTTCAGTGGTTAGAAGAGATAAGGCCTTGACCTTAGAAATAACATATGATACAATGTGGTAAAATTTGATCTAAAATGAGATTAAATGTAACTCTAATACATTGTATTTACATTTATTTCCAGCTCAATGTGAGGTAAGAAACACTGGAAAGCCCCAGGACAGCAACAACCTGTTCTATTGCTCTTCTGTATGTCAAGTTTACCTCCTTCTTCAGGACAATAGGATTCCCATAAAATACTGGGAATTCCCAATTCAGGAAATTCGTGTCTTGTAAAATGCTAAAATAGGGATTCTAAAAAAAAAACAAAACAAACAAACAACCCACAAAAACCCAAACAAACAAACCAACCAACCAAAACAAACCAAAAAAAAGGGGTGGGGGAGAAGAGAGGTGAGTTAAATATCTCTCCTGTATCCCTTGTGTTTAGTAATATTATCATTGCTTCAGGGCAGAAAATCAACAATTCCCTCCTGCTAGCACTAGCAGCAGATATAGCCTTATGTACAGTTACATGCACATATACAAGCACACACAAATTTCCCCCCTTACCTCCCTCCCCCAGCTTTGTGATACAAAAACCAGGCTATTGGTTGCATTTCAGCTGCGGACTTGTACCCAGCTGAAAATGTTCCTTTTAAAGCCAGTTTAATTTAAACTGTGCTTCCTTATTAGTTTTCATAACTCAAATGACAAGCAGCACACATCCTTCAGCACACATTATTCTACAGGTGAAAAAAAAGCCCCAACCTGTGACCTGTCATTTCAGTTGCACCAAGGAGAAGTTTGTGTGGAATATGTAATGAAAATGCAGATACACAGATCACATTTCTTACCGTGTCCCCAGGCTTGACAGAAACTGCCACCACTGCTCCAGGCATGGGAGATCTCAGAATGCTGGAGGTGTCCTCTGCTGCTTTCTCTGGCATGTACTTGCTCAGCTCTGCAGCAACCTTCGTCAGTATTTGTAATTTGTACTAAAGAATAGGAAGAGGAATGTTTTAGAAAACTGCACCTTGGTGAATTCCAGTCAACAATCTGCTCTATTTTATGGCATGTTTTTATATAATACATCTGTTGTCTGTTCTTCACGGGAGTGTCTAAAAATCACTGTTTGAAATCTCTATTCAGAGTTTCATTTTCAGGACATACAAAAATATTCAACCCAAAAGTGCAGCAATGAGCACATAGACGGAAGGAATCAAGTACAGTAAAGAAATGTCAGATTCATTTAAAAACTGGGGGGGAGAAAAGGGAGATTAAAAAAATTTAAAAAACCCAACAGCGAAACCAAAAAACAAACAGAAATATCATTACGCTTATAACACATGATCTTTAGAGGATAAGGAGTATCGAGGGATTCGTTTCCAGTGCTGTGATGAATTGGAAACTGAGCCTTTGGGCAAGTCTGTCAGATTTTTCAATGACATGACTGATTTTAAACATTGTGTTTATTTTTTAAGCATTTCTTTTTATCACATATTTAATGTTTGAAGTTAACAACTTGCTTAGATTTTGTGATAAAAACCAATTTCAATTCCATTTTTTCATGCACGGGCAGAATGATGGAACATTGCGGTTGTAATGAATACACCTTTTGTGCAATAAAAGCTGTTCAGCAGCTGTTATCTACCTTGAGGAAAAAAACAAAAAGAATGTTTTCTCTAGGATGTTTTATAGCAATTTTAAATGGAAGCAAGTATGGTGACCCTCGGTGGCCTGAGAGCATCCCTTTGAACAACACCTTTCTGAAGACATATAGGTGTGTGTACAGTAATTTCAGCTCCAGGCTTTTAGTTTTTACAAACTTGTAATCACTTTGACAGATAACTCGCTGCACTTGGACAGATGGCCTTCCCATTTGTCCCAGTGCACTGGAAAATGAATGCAAAAAGCCAGTAGATGGCAGCAGGTCTCTGCGTGAAACTCCTGGCTCACCACGGCCAAAGAGTGAAGACCAGCACCACACTTCATCAAAATTTTAAACAAAGGTTTTAATAATAAGCACTGGATGAACTGCATTTACAATTCAAATGCGTATTTTGCTGATGTAAAGTTCAACACCTTGCTTTGCACAGTATGCTTTCCTCCAAAACAATTAGCTATTGTTTTATTAACAATAAAATGTCTTTACTTTTCATTTTTACACAGACAGAAAAAATCTGATATCCTTATGGTGAAGGTAAAGGGGAACTCTGCCTTCTGCTTCTGTAGAGAGCAGAACAAGGTATTCAGAAATACATGCAAAAGGTGATTAACTCTATAATGACATCTTTAAAAAGCAGCTTTCAAAGCCAAATAAAAAAAAAAGGTAACCGAGGATTATCATCCTCTATAAATGGCGTTTGGACACACAAGATTATGTGCAATGAACAGAGCAGCCATTCACTTAGAAATACTTGCTTTTAATCAGATATACAAGCAAATGGTTAAATGAACCGATCCCCACCACCACCTCAGTAAACTAATAAAATGCCACAACAATATCCCCTGAAGCTGTAAGTAAGTGGCACCCGAAGATTTCAGAACCTATTCCCAAACACATGCCTTGGTTACAATTGATGTGGCAGAGAGGAACCAGCACCATTTTGTATGCAAAAAGCTCCCAAGCCTCCTGCAGGCATCATCATGACAATTAAGACTGTGGCACTCACATTTCCAACCCCAAATACAGCTCTTCCTGCATAAGCAACTACATTCAATACGGCGGGCTCCTTGCATGTGCTTTTTCTAAAAGTAAAGCACATGTGTATGATACACGTGCATGTATGCACACTTGCATGGATGCTGTAGGGAGAGGGGTGATGCCTATAGGAGATTTGATGACAGAAGTTGCAAATAGAATTGCAGCAGTGTGACAAGTCAAATAATAACATCTTATGCATGTTTCTTTATTCTTGAGTGTCTGTTTTGCAATCAAGACATACAAGTGTCTGCCAGCTTCTGAAGGATATGATCCTTAAGTGAAATTACTGTGCAAATAAAAGCTTTTTACTCCTATTAGAATTCATCTGAGTCATAAGTGGCAAGGAAAAAAAGCTTGCAAAGTGTATTCTGCTGTCAATCTAATAAACATTCTGTGCAGAGGGACTATTTATCAAAGATAAATTGTACTTAAAAGTCCTTCATTAAATCTATGGGGGGGAATATAATTACACCAAATTGCACAGTTTCAGTATCCATGGTTAGTGTCGTCTTTGTACTCAGAGTTTGAAAATAAAATAAATTTTAAAAAAGCAAAAAAGAACACAGAAATAAGTTAGATTTGTGGTCTGTACCATTTGTTACCTCTTGTACAAGACTGTTTTGATACGATTTCAAAGGATTAGGCTTAGCTAACATTTAGTTTTTTAAGTCACATATAACACTTCTGAGCTGCCCAATTACAAAATTGAAACTTAAAGTGAAAGCTAGGCCTTCTGTGTTCATCTAGGTTACAGTCTTTCATAGGGACTAAAATACAGAATTCCCTATGCACTCTACAATGTACAGCAGTGGAGGAAAGCCATGTTCCTCAGTATGCTGCACTTTAAAGCCAAAATCTCCACACCAAGTTAAAATATCCCTACAAACATTGTTTTTACTATCTTTACAATTTTCATATCTTTTAGATTCCTTTCTCTGCAGGACTCCTGCTTTGCTTGGAGTGAGATGTAAGAGTCAGTACACTCAAAGCTTTAAAACGTAGGTCTTTGTTATTGATGAGCTGTTCCTTTTCCTTTTGTAGTTGTTTATTGTTCTTTAGTCTGTTTGGGGGATAAGCAAGTTACTGTAATCAAAAAGTAAAAAATAACAACAGTAAACTTCTGGGGAAAGGCCTTTTTTGGCACAGCTGATTCACAAATGACCTTTCAGAATATTAAAAGACAAAGTTGCAAAGAAAGGTTCCTTCTTTAAGATTACCTTTGATGTATTTCTGCTGTTGGCTGGACCCCACTACATAAGCGCATAAGTGTCCCTTTGTAAGGTTGTTTCTCATCCGTGGGGGATGAGCTGTGCAGACAGGACCAAGGGGGTTGTTCACCTAACCCAGGTGCAGCCTTTGGTTTGGTGAGAGCCACAAGACTCTGGATGACCATGTCAAACAATGCCTGCCAGTGCTGCTACAACAAAAACAATTAAGAATATACCACATTTTATCATGATTACCACTGCTGCTACACCTTTGATTTAGTGAGGGCAACACCGAACATACAAAGCAGAAGTTTCGATACACTACTAACACAGTGAGAATGAGGTTTGGATTTTCTTCCTTTATCCTCAGGAGGAGGAGTTGGGGAAGGCTGTTAAGTTTTGGTTATAAATAGAGACCAGAAGGTTTCCACTGGTCTAAACCAGAAGAAACATCTGTTGGAGTCATAAATAGATCGTATGTGGACTCTCAGAGCAAGGAAACCTGCTAGCCATCAGAGCTACACTGATGAGTAGTTGTCACCAGCCACTGCTCCACTCTGCAGGGTTTCAGAGCCTAATTCTTCCAGCCAAAGTCAAGTCAATAAAGAGGTACCCAAAAGAAGCCATAGAGCTTTTGATGGCACAGAAAACAGGTGTTTCTTTTTCACAAGACTGCTGGAAGTCCATAATCAGTTGACAAAAATTACAGTTGGGAAAAGCGATGTTACTTAATAGTTTTCTAAGGGTAACAGTATCCTCTCCTACCTCTCCCACTAAATGAATTGGACATGTATGTAATAAAAACCTACCTCTCAGACCAAATCTCCATGACAAAAAAGAAGAAAACAAAAAGGTGCAATAATAGCAGTGCAAAGGATTAAGGCAGTGGGAAAGAAAGCAAATACAGTGAAAATTATCCCCTGGGCTTTGTGGAGGCTTTTTGTAGATATATATCCTACTGATCTCCCAAGTCAGTAGGGAAGCAGCAGACTGGCTGCTACAGAAAAAAGTGGCCAGGGCATATCTGCCCCCATCTTTGCTTAAAAAAAAGAGTTCTGTAATTTGGATATATACGATTCCCTCGCCATGTACAACAGAATATTGAAAACCTTCAGTAAAACACTCAAAACTGCACTGTGTTAGTTTACTATATATGATCTTCCCTGTACACCCGAAGCTCATGTCCCCAGAAGCTGGAAATGTTCAAACTCCATTGGAGCTTTTATAGAGCAACCTAGTGTATCACTACCCATATGTTACTTATGGCAGTATTTGAACTGCTGACCAGATGTGGATTTTCAGTATGGTCTACCTAAATGTTCAACCATGTTTTTCAAACGTCTGTCAGTCTTGTGGTTAGAAGGCTGAAAATCTTATGTAGCTCAGATTTCAGGAGGGAAACCATCTGCCGTCCATCTTCATTATTTTCACTGACCTTACAGTCTCATTTTCAGAATCAGTGAAATTTATTAACTGTGGCCACATAACTTCCCTTTAACATTCCTAATCAGCATCCTGCCTCGCATCACTTAACTGTTGTCACCTGCGGTTTGATGTCACAGATTCACACGTAGTATATTGTTCAGTATTCATCTAAAGCAATACTGAGCAACGTTCCACTGCTGAGCACAATGAGCACGCTGCCTTTTTCATTAACCATTATACACGTTTAACATTGTGGCCATACCCTTGCTTAGATTTCCACCACAGCACATGAACAAGTAAACGATGTATCTATTCCATATTACTTGAAGGTGTCAGGCAGCACCTTCTTTCAGAGTCAAGGATTTCTTACTCAGCAAGGAGATAAATGACATGCTTCAAATCACAGAGCTTTTTTTTTCTGAGCTTGGAGTTTTAGAGCTAACTTAATTCCACAGGGGGGGGGTGGTGAGGACTGGCATTAACACCTGCACAAAATAATGACACTTTTCGGTCTAATGGAGTAGCAAACACTCAACATGCTAGAGAGACTGTAAAAAGAAAGAAAGACAGAAAACAATAAAACAAAGTTAAAAAAAAAAAAAAAAGGAAAAAAGGGAAAAAGAAAAAAAAACAAGGAGAAATGGAAAAAGGAAAAAGGGGGAAAAAAGGGCAAAAAAACCAACACAGGGAAAGGGGAGGAAGGGGAAAAAAAAGAAACAGGACAGCCACAAAAATCATGAGTCTTTAATATCAGCAAAAGGGAAAGGAAAAAAAAGAGAGAAGCCTCACCACCACACAGCACACGCTCCAGCAGCAGCAACTTAATTAGAACTGTAATTCAGCCACATTTCCCACTTTCCATTCCTTGTGTGATACATAATTAACACTCTAGAGAACCCCAACAAGGGTTAAAGCCGCGCAAAACCATCTTCCCTCCACTTCAGGCTGGGGCTGAGAAGGCAGAACCGAAACCGCGCGGGCAGAAGGCGCGGGGATGTCCTTCTCCCAGAGCTAGGATGGGGCAGCCGAGCCCGGCGAGGGGACCGGGAAGGGCGGAGGAGCCCCCCACCCCCGCCTTGCCACCGCATCTGACGCAGCTGGAGCCGCTGGAGCAGCCGGCTAGCATCTCGCTCTGACAACTCCATCAGCGCAGTCTCAAGGTAGCTGTCAATCAGGATGCATCATTTAATACAACAGCACACCAAGGATTTTCTCCTCCAACCCACATGACAGCGTATCTACAGCTCTATTTATATCAGCGCCCAGTCGTGTTTACAACGCCGTTGTAATTAGAAAAGATGCAACAGGCGGCAATATTATTCAGATCTCCATTTTGCCATGCTGCCACGTAAAGTGCGATCTTGCTTCACAGAGTCATGCTAAATGACAAAAGCGCTATTTTCTTCAGTCTCTGTGCTCAGACAGCACTTCATTTGCAGCTATCTATAATTAGATTAATGGTGTAGTGCGGTACAAAGCAGGCCCACTTCACATCAGATAGCATATGAATTAGGACAAACACTTATTTCAATTCCAGGCAGAGAAAGCAGTGACTGGGGTATTTAGCATACCCTTTATGGTGGAATGAGATGTTAATTGTGTACCATTACCTCTAAACTGCTTGCTTGTTGTATAAATCACTGTGCTAATTGATGCAGAGATAGAAACGTAGCCACAGGCAAGAAAGCAAGGGAATGAGAGCTGAAGATGGTGGATAAAGGATTATCGAGTAAAACCATATGGAGATGAGATTCCTTTGAAACCTGCCCACAAGCAGTACTACTATGAACTACAGGAGGAAAAGTGCTGCGCTGATGCGTAAGAAAAAGAAAATACATATATATTTTACGTCATCGTTTCAGAACAGAATCTTAGTGGCGAATCCGAGCCAAGCATAAACTGAAGAATAAATGTGTGCAATGAACCTCAACACACGCTTCCAAAAGACAAGTGGCAGGCTAAGCATGCCTGGGAATAGTCACCACGCTGCCTGGATTTTGAGGGCCTGAGTTTAATATGTAACACTTGCAAACTATCCAAAGCAGATGTCCCCTGACTATCTGTGGACTAGAAACTGGAGCTTTTAAACAGAAAATGTGTATGTGCTAAAAAAACCCAAAACAACCAAACAACCCAAGAACTATTCAAACGGCTACTGGTAAGTTAAATGAAATAATAAGGAGGAGGGAGGGAAGCAGCATTACACACTTGTAGTAACAACCACATGTATTTTAGCCTGTGCATATACAGACAAGAAAATCGCTGACACCCCATCACCACCACCCACACCACACCATACTGCACAAGCAGGAGAGGAGAATCTCTCAGAAGTAACAAGTAACTGTATCAGCTCCAGGACTAACCAAGCCTGCCCTCTCACAGATGAGGCTGGCAGTTGTTTGTCATCTCTGTAACAGCATTTCATTGGCGGCGTTCATAACTGCACTACCCAGCATTGATTCACTCGCCTTAAATAAACCGTGAGTTTGACCAAACCCTCTGCCTTCACTCCCTACCACGAGGAGTTGCAGCTTCCTTCTACAACTGGACATCTTTTATTCACAGAA